>CM019700.1:6324895-6406211 GCA_009760885.1 Achatina immaculata
CTTAATAATTTCTAATCTCTTTCCTGGGACACGTTGAATTATAGGCCCTGCATGAAAAGATTTTGCTCAGATTTATTTCCCCTAGTTCGTAGAGTCATGCAGGAAATTCTGTTAAAAATCATAATGGGTAGACTTCGAAAGAAAATAGAAGAAGAAGTCAATATGGTCCAAGCTGGCTTCAGGCAAGGAAGAGGATCAAAAGATAATATATTCAATATAAGATTAATAATAGAGAAATGCAGAGAGTTTAATGTGAATCTATATTTAGCCATTGTAGACTACTCAAAGGCATTTGATTGTGTACAATATCAGAAACTTTGGGAAATAATGGAAAAAATAGAATTTCCAACACATTTGATACAATTAACATCACTGCTGTATCTAGACCAACAAGCAGCAGTAAGAATAAATGGTGAAACAACAACTTGGTTTGACATAAAACAAGGGGTCTGTCAGGGGTGCATATTGTCACCTTAATTATTTAACATGTATACTAAAAATATAATAAGGAATGTTAGAGAAGATGTAGACAAAGAATATTATACCATAACAATTGAAGGTTAAGAAATACCAGAGATTAGATATGCTGATGACACAGTATTACTGTCTACAACACAAAAAGGAATGGAAAAACTAATTATATCTGTCCGTAAGAGCTGCGAAGAGCAAAACCTCTATCTTAATGCAAAGAAAACTAAATTCATGACAACTGACAAAACAAATAAGGTAGCTAAAATATGTATCAATGAGGGTACACTGGAAGAAGTGGAGAGTTTTGAATATATTGGATCACTACTAACTAGTAATGGAGATACAATGAGGGAAATTAAAAAGAGGACATCTATCGCTCTTCAGAAAGTAAAACAACTGTGGAGACGAGCAGACAGAACCATAAAAATAAGATTTTTAAGAGTATACATCTTTCTCATCGTAACATATGACTGTGAGACCTGGATACTTAACAAAACAACTGAGAAACACATAAGAGTTCTCCATATATCGTGGACACAAAAAAGAACAAATATATCTATACTACAAGAGCTTAATATTGAAGAAGGCTGGCTAGTAAAGAGGATCATAGAGAGAAAGCTAAAATATTTTAGACACATATAACGTCATGATAATTTAGAGAAGATCGTCTTGGAAGGATACATAATGGGAAAAAGAAAGAGAGGAAGACCAAGGCGAAGATGGCTGCAAGACATCGTTGATGATCTGCACATGGATGCATCAGTGGCAGGCCATCTTGCTCACAACAGAGAGGCCTACAGGAGTGCTGTTAGGGAGGCAAAGTTCCACATGGGACATGCAAATGAACGGATGAATGAGTTCGTATAGACTATACGTTCCATAAAAGTTTTACATTGACATTTACTGTAGATCTAGACCACTGTACTGTGATAGTATATTGTTAAAATCACTCAAAGGGAAGTATTAATCTTTAAAAGTAAGGGTACTTGCTTCAGTCACTTGTATTATTGATCTGTTGTCCATGGGAGAAAGTTAATGAGCTCACGTAACCTTGACGGCTAGTGTAAACATGCACGGGACAGGTGAGCTTAGGTTAGGGAAAAGTTGAAGTGTCAACTTTGGAATGTCTGTTGTTGACCAAAAAAAAAAGAATAAATTTAGTAGTATGTATTTAGATTTTTTAGGAAATTTTTTGTTTTAGAAACTAAAGGTCATAAAATATGATTATTCAGGTGGAGTGAGTTTCTCTTCATAATAGAATATTCAGGAATCATTGGAAGAATTAGTATGGGATATTTAAGCTTGAGTAAGTTTTTGAAGGGAGGATTTTTGAGTAATTTGATTTAGTACACATTGTTTTTTCCCTTAGAGAAGTTCGCACGTAGTCAGTTTCATTTATGTAGTAGACTCAGTTTCATTTATGTAGTAGACTCAGTTTCATTTATGTAGTAGACTCAGTTTCATTTATGTAGTAGACTCAGTTTCATTTATGTAGTAGACTCAGTTTCATTTATGTAGTAGACTCAGTTTCATTTATGTAGTAGACTCAGTTTCATTTATGTAGTAGACTCAGTTTCAGTTATGTAGTAGATTCAGTTTCATTTATGTAGTAGACTCAGTTTCAGTTATGTAGTAGACTCAGTTTCAGTTATGTAGTAGACTCAGTTTCAGCTATGTAGTAGACTCAATTTCAGCGTATTGTCCTTTAGGACAAGTTTGTTTTTTTTGTCAGTCAAATGTAAGCTGTTTAGCAGTGTTGTCCTTATCAGGACAGAGCTGTGTTGTACTGGTTTCCAACTTTTGGAAGTTAACTTTGTTCTGGATATTTATTGGAAATTCCATAATTTGTAGGTAGTTGCTTATAGTAGTTACTAGTTGTCAGAAACTTCTTCCCCACGGCGTTGGCTACGCGCCTGGGAAGTTCTTGTGATATTTGTTAATTCAACCTTCCATGTTGGCAGCTCGTCCTCCTTTCTCGTCTCCATTTTTCATCGTTCATTTCTTCATTAAATAAATGTTTTGATGTGTATCCTTGTAGTTGGACTATTATCTTCATGGAGTTTCCTTGCTGTTTGACCTGTCGAGTGAGTGGGAAGTCCTGTCGAAGTTTTCATACGTGACACTGTCGTTTTTGTTGTAGCAGTTGCGAACCTGGCATTGTTGTTGTGTCAGTCCGGGAGTACCATAGTGACAGATAAAAGGGATGGCGACTGCACTAAAACTGGTCTAAATAAATAAGGTAGATAGAGGTGTATGGTGCAGTTTTACAAAGTGATGGAGGGAGTGAGCAGGGTGAGAAAAAAAAACGAATGTTTTTCATTTATACATTCTCATACTTTCTATTCGTTTTTTTCTCACCTTGCTCACTCCCTCCCTCACTTTGTAAAACTGCACCATACACCGCTATCTACCTTATTTACCATAGTGACAAGATTGCCTTTTTTGGTAGAGCAGTTCTACAACACTACTGAGAAACACATAAATGCCTTTGAATGTAAATGCTACAGAAGAGTTCTTCAAATATCATGAACACAAAAAAGAACAAATATATCTATCTTATCTTATATCTTATATCCTTCCCGTGCCGTTAGACGTCACATAGGGCTCGCAAAGTAGTTCGCCAATTTTTCCTGTCTTCGGCGAGTCTTTCAACCTCATCAAAGGATTTTATGCCTGTTAACTTGGCCTCTCTTAATAATGTCCTCTTCAGAGTTTCACGCGGTCTGCCCCTTTTTCTTCGGCCTGTTGTGTTCCACTTGACAGCTTGTTTTGGGATTCTCTGATCATTTCTTCTCATCAAGTGACCAACATATGTCCATCTCCTTTTCCTGATCACCCGTGAGACTGGTTGTTGTTCAGTCATCTGTCTTAACTCTGCATTGTTCTTGAATTCATTCCACTTGATGCCGAGTATTTTCCTTAGGCATTTGTTTTCAAAAGAGTCTAATTTCTTTTCTATTTCTTTAGTTGTTTTCCAGCTTTCGCATGCATAAATGAGGGTGGATATTACATTTGAATTGAATAGTCTTAACTTGGTTTTTGTGCTTATAACTTTTGAATTCCATATGTTCTCAAGATTCTTGAAGATTGATGCTGCTTTTGCAATTCTGATCCTAACTTCCTTTCTAGTGTCACCATCCTGGTCTATGTAGTTGCCAAGGTATGCAAATTGATTGACTTCTTCAATATCTGTCCCTTCTATGTGTATTTTTCCATTTTGATTGATGGGAATTTTCATTATTTTTGTTTTGTCCTTGTTAATTTCAAGTCCTATTTTGCTAGCCAGTGAAGATAGGCTATCTGTTTTTTCTTGCATGGAATTCACATTATTACTGATAAGAGTTATGTCATCAGCAAAATCAAGATCTTCTAGTTCGGTCCCATGTACCCAGTCAATACCTGTGTTACCTGTGCAGCATTTTGTCATTATGAAGTCTATTGTAATCCCAAAAAGTAAAGGAGACAGTATACATCCTTGTTTCACGCCTGTTTCAATCTGGAACCATTCACTCATCCTTTCTTCTGTCTTGACTGCACAACCATATCCATTGTATAAGTCCTTAATGATGTTGACAATTTTAGATGGTATTCCATATAGATATAAAATTCTCCATAATGAATCTCTGTGTATGTTATCAAATGCCTTTTTAAAATCTATGAAATTCAGTATTAATGGTTTCTGCTTTTCAATATGTTCTTCAAGTATTATTCTGAGAGTAAAGATCTGGTCGAGACAGCTTCTCCCTTTTCGAAATCCTGCTTGTTCTTCTCTCATTGCAGTATCCACTATATCTTTGAGTCTATTAAAAATGACCTTGCAAAATACTTTTGACACAACTGATATTAAGGTTACTCCTCTCCAGTTGTTACAGTCACTAAGGTTGCCCTTTTTTGGTATTTTCACAATGATTCCCTTCTTCCAATTAGAAGGGACCTTTTCTTCTTTCCAAATCTTGTTAAACATTCTCTGTAGTTGTCTCATGTTGTCACTATTGATAGCTTTTAGCATCTAGGCTGTTATTTCATCTTCACCTGCAGCTTTGTTGTTAGCCATTAAATTCACTGCTGTTTCAATTTCATGCAATTCAATTTCATCTAGATTGACATTTAGTTGTGGGGCTGGTAAGTCAGTTCCAAGGTTTAACAATTCTTTTGGGTGTGGTCGATTGAGTATTTCTTGGAAGTGTTCAGCCCATCTTTGCTTTTGGTCTTTATTTGATGTTAATAGTGTTCCAGTTTTGCTAAGGATTGGTCTTTCTTTAGATGTAATAGTACCTGTTAGCCTCTTTTGTATGTTGTATAAAGTTTTGCTGTCTCCTGTTTTTGCTGCTTTTTCTGCCTCTTTCGCCATATTGTCTATGTATTCTCTTTTATCCCTTCTAGCTGAACTTTTTACTTTCTTGTCTATGTCTTTGTATTTTGCTTTTGCCGAATCTCTTTCATGATCTGCTTTTGCATTCAACATGTTTAATTTGACTGCTCGTCTTTCATGTATATACTTCCATGTTTTATCTGATATCCATGCTTTTCTATTTGGTTTTTCCAATCCAGCGCTTACTTTTGCTGCTGTGATTATGGCTGTGCTGTAAGAATTCCATAACTCATCTATACCTATCTCCTCAACTTCACTGGGTGTTTTGGAATGATTGGCAAGTTCCTGATTGAAATTAATGTTAGTCTTCTCTTCTTCTTCTTCTTCTTCGTTCACTTCTACCACCAAAACCGCACTGTGAACCTACTGAATTCACGCCTGTGGTCCTCGTTAGGTCCCGTAGTCCCCTGTGTGGTCCAAAATAGACCACACGAGTTCCACGAAAGGACCACAAGGGGTTCAGAGTATCACAGTGCTTTAGCCTGTATTCTTGGTGGGTCTCGGAAGCGGGATTGCGTGACACCGTAGTTTTCATTGCACCAGTTTGGTCTAGGGTTGGACTTTCTCACCGGAAGACCTCGACGTGTTTGGAATATCAGTGCATCCCCGCTGGGTGAGAGGCGTTAGCCCACCCAGGTCAGGGTTGGACTTTCTCACCGGAAAACCTCGACGTGTTTTGAGATACCCGTGTATCACCGCCGGGTGAGAGGTGGTTGCCCATCCAGTCCAGGGTTGGACTTTCTCACCGGAAAACCTCAGCGTGATTAGGATACGCAGACATCCCCGCCGGGTGAGAGGTGGTTGCCTATCTAGACTTCCCTGGTCCAGTGTCTCCGACTTCAGCATTTGTGGTCGTGGCCGCTACCCTTCCTAGTTGTGACCAGGATGGAGCTTTTGTCCAGGAGGACGAATCCTCGCGACTAGTGACTTCTACCCCTGGGTTGAGCCGGTTTAGGCATTTCCCAGTATGGGCGTGTTTGGGACGGGACCGACCTCTAGGGCAGAGGTACTGTGACATTCATAGCCTTCAAGATTCACCCCTGGTATGAGCCGGTTTAGGCAAAATTCACCAGTATGAGTGTATATCAGGCGTTACCGACCTCTAGAGCGGAGGTGGCATGACATGTCTAGCCATCGAGTTCCACCCCTGGTGTGTGCCGGTTTAGGCATATTTCACCAGTGTAGATGTATTTCGGACGTAGGCGGCCTCTAGAGCAGAGATGCCGTGGTATAGCTCTCGTAGCGATACTACTATACATATCAGGTTAAACTTCACTTTCCACCACCTTTTCCCATCGGCGCCGCACAGCAACCTTTATTTCCACATTTACTTCCTTAACCGGGAGGAGCTTCACTCCACGCGCGGCATTTGAAAAGTCAAGCCAGCAGTGACTTAACCTCTGGGACAAGCCGGTTCATGCATTTCACCCGATATGATTGCACTCAGGACGTGGCCGACCTCCAGACCAGAGGTGCCGTGATTTGACTGTTTGCTTCGCTTTATTCTTTCAACCACCTTTTCCGCAGTGAAGCTGCGCGGCAACCTCATTTGCAAATTTCTTCATTGGCCGGGAAGAGCACCGCTCCACACACGGCAGCTGAAGATCTCGCCAACAGCGGCAGATGAGCTACCAAACGTGACACTCATCTACCCTAAGTAACTGGTTTTCAGGCGCCAGATATTCGCCCTCGCCCCTTCTCCTGTCAGTTTAAACAGTTCTGCCACGGGAAGGCCAGGAGCTGGACTTGACTGCCAGAGGCTGTTTTTGGCGCGTTTGCAGTCCTTAGAACCATTAATGTTAGTATTTTCTTCTTGTAGGCTGTGGATGTTTATCTTTCTGTGTACTGATTTCTTGTGTTGACTTTTCAATTTTAGTTTTATTTTCCCTATGCACAGGTTGTGATCACTGTTGACATCTGCACCCCTATAAGCCCTTACATCCATGAGAGATGTTCTGTATTGCTTTCTAATACAAAAATGGTCTATCTGGTTTCTAGTTCTATCATCTGGAGATATCCATGTTGTTTTATGTATCTCTTTGTGTGGGAATATTGTGCCTCCAATGACCATGCCCTCTGTTAAACATATTTCAATTAATCTTTCTCCATTCTGATTAACCATGTCAATTCCTTCTTTCCCCATCACTTTTTCAACGTCGGTATTATCCTTCCCTACCTTAGCATTGAAGTCCCCCATAACAATTAGGATGTCGTGTTTAGGGACTTTGTTGATGATTTGTTGTAGTTGGTGATAGAAGTCGTCTTTCACATCATCATCTGCATCATTCGTGGGTGCATAACACTGTATTATTGTCATTCTTCCGTGTCGTAGGTTGTATCGTGCTCTTATTATACGACTGTTCACTGGTTCCCATTCTACAAGGCTCTTTGCAGCTACATATGACATAATAATGCCCACTCCGTCTCGGAATTTATTGTCATTTCTACCTGAATGTATAATTAACTTACCGTTTTCCGCCGATCTTTTACCTGCTTCTGGCCATCGCATTTCGCTGATGCCCAGTATGTCTAGATGGTATCTCTCCATTTCTTTGATGACCTGGGTAGTTTTTGTTGGTGCTGCCATCGTTCTCACATTCCAGAATCCCACCCTTGTCACATGTTTGGGGCCGACGAATGAGCTCTTCGGAGTTGGCATCTCTGATGCTCGGTTGGTTTCTCTGCGAGTTTCCATAACGATATCTTTTTTTCCCATCTGGAGTTGCCTCTAGATAGGTCCCAGGATAAGGTTGTTAGCCTTATGCCCAACTCCCGGTACATGATATGTAACAGATCGAGCGGAATTCCCCTGATTTCTGCATGCCGGCGAGAGCGTTTTAAAAACGACCGCCATCTTGCACGTCACGCCGGAAGTCAAATATATCTATACTTATCTTATATCTTATATCCTTCCCGTGCCGTTAAACGTCACATAGGGCTCGCAAAGTAGTTCGCCAATTTTTCCTGTCTTCGGCGAGTCTTTCAACCTCATCAAAGGATTTTATGCCTGTTAACTTGGCCTCTCTTAATAATGTCCTCTTCAGAGTTTCACGCGGTCTGCCCTTTTTCTTCAGCCTGTTGTGTTCCACTTGATAGCTTGTTTTGGGATTCTCTGATCATTTCTTCTCATCAAGTGACCAACATATGTCCATCTCCTTTTCCTGATCACCCGTGAGACTGGTTGTTGTTCAGTCATCTGTCTTATCTCTGCATTGTTCTTGAATTCATTCCACTTGATGCCGAGTATTTTCCTTAGGCATTTGTTTTCAAAAGAGTCTAATTTCTTTTCTATTTCTTTAGTTGTTTTCCAGCTTTCGCATGCATAAATGAGGGTGGATATTACATTTGAATTGAATAGTCTTAACTTGGTTTTTGTGCTTATAACTTTTGAATTCCATATGTTCTCAAGATTCTTGAAGATTGATGCTGCTTTTGCAATTCTGATCCTAACTTCCTTTCTAGTGTCACCATCCTGGTCTATGTAGCTGCCAAGGTATGCAAATTGATTGACTTCTTCAATATCTGTCCCTTCTATGTGTATTTTTCCATTTTGATTGATGGGAATTTTCATTATTTTTGTTTTGTCCTTGTTAATTTCAAGTCCTATTTTGCTAGCCAGTGAAGATAGGCTATCTGTTTTTTCTTGCATGGAATTCACATTATTACTGATAAGAGTTATGTCATCAGCAAAATCAAGATCTTCTAGTTCGGTCCCATGTACCCAGTCAATACCTGTGTTACCTGTGCAGCAATATCTATACTACAAGAACTTAATATTGAAGAAGGCTGGCTAGTAAAGAAGATTAAACAGAGAAAACTTAAATATTTTTGACACATTAAACGTCATGATAATCTAGAGAAGATAGGTCTTGGAAGGGTAGATAATAGGAAAAAGAAAGAGAGGAAGATCAAAGAGAAGATGGCTGCAAGACATTGTTGATGATCTGCAAATGGATGCATCAGTAGCATGCCATCTTGCTTACAACCGAGAGGCCTACAGGAGAGCTGTGAGGGAGGCACAGTTCCGCAAGGGACATGCAAATGAATGAATGACTGCTACCAACTCTCATCGGCAGCAACAACATATAAGTCTATTAAGGTACAGTAAAGGTCTATAACATTCCATTTCTTTATGCCTTGGACACGTCACAGTTTTACAGTAATATTGTTTGAGTGGTGTCATGCTAGATAGTACACAGTTTGGAGGCAAGACGCTTACCTGTGCATAGTGTGAAGATAAACTCTTTCCTGTACATAGTTTGAAGACAGACCTCTTCTCTTCACACGGTGTGAAGATAGAACCTTCCCTTTACGCAGTGTAAAGATAGAATTCTTTCCCTTAGGCAATGTGAAGATAAAACTCTTCCTTTACACGGTGTGAAGATATAACTCTTTCCTGTATATAGTGTGAAGATATAACTCTTCTTTTACACTGTGTGAAGATAGAACTATTTCCTGTACATAGTGTGAAAATAAAACTCTTTCCTGTAGCAGTGTGAAGATAGACCTTTTCCCTTTTCACAGTGTGAAGATAGAACTCTTCCCTTTCCACAACGTGGATATGTGACTCTTATCCGTACAACATGTAGAGATTGGAAGATGCTTTTCCTCAACATTGATGTGATCACTCTTATGGTAAGTGTCAGTATTATCTAGACGCCATTTTCTTTGCTGGTTTAGCTGAAAAACTAATAAAGCTGTTGTGGCTACAATTATTACAAAGGACGAAAACTGAAGTATAGAGTATAAGTGATTACCAATTTCTAGAGTGAGGTCGAAGTTGTCTAGAAAGCTAACACCGAGTAATGTTCGGTTCGTGTCGTCGTAGAATTTCCACGAAAGCCTGCCCGAGTAAGAAATTATAAAGCTGTGCAGAAAAAACACAGCCACGTACGTGAAAGTGATTATAATACAAGTTCTGAGGGGTGAGAGAGCTATCTTCACCTTCAGTGGCATAGAGATGCAGAGACATCTTTGGATGGTGATGAAAACTGTGATCCACATTGTTACCTTTGAGAAGTATATCCGTGGGTTACCTGTTGAATAAAGCATATTAAAAGAAGGACAAATCTGCAAATGATGATAACAATGATGTAATCAGTGATGCACCTCTGCGCTCTAGATGTAGTACATATATTTTTTGGAATAGTTTTTTTTTTGTTATGATTTTCTAAATAAAATGAATGAAAATGTATACTTCAGTTCACCATTTTAGATGTCTAATTCAGTTCACGAAAAATTTTTTTAAAAATGAACCCCGGGAACAGAAAATAAAAACTTTAGAAGAAAAGACGTTACGGAACAACCAACTCGAACGAAGAACTGCTGCTCGTGGAGGCAAAGAAGCTGGGTCTATGTAACTGAGCGTAGGAAAGCGAACGCAGGAGAAGACAACAACATATTTGACAAGTGTAAAAAAGTACATACGGTATATGGCAGACGTAACATGTCAAACAATGTTTGTACTGTAGGAAATTTCCCTTATCAGTTTCTAATATGACAAACTCGTATTACCCCATGATAAAGTGACAATCTCGCATTACCTGCTGCTAAACTGAAAAACTTACGTTATCCGCTGTTAAAGTGACAAACTCAAATTCTCCACTGTAAAAGAGACACAACTCGTATTACCCGTTGTTACAGTGACGAACTTTTATTATCCCCTGTTAAAATGAACACCCGCGGTTAAGCTGAAAATTGTCTATCACCCTCTATCCATTTTCAAAATAGGACATTGTTAAGAGAAACCAGTATAGTGGACATAACATCCATTGACGAAGTTGAAAGACTCGCCGAGAACAGGAAAACTTGGCAAACAGCTACGCGAGCCCTATATGACGTTTAACAGCACGGGAAGGATGTTTCAAAATGACAAACTTGTATTACTCTGTTATGTGATAAATTTGTACTATCCAGTTTGAAAGTCACACATTTGTTTTACCCGCTGTTAAAGTGATAAATTTATTCTATCCAGTTTTCTAAAGTCACAATCCTGTATTAACCGCTGTTAAAAGAAAAAAAAACTGGTATTACCCACTGTTAAAATGTTCCAAAAGGGACCAACGACTGGGAGTCCTCGTTTCTGTTTTGTCGGCAATTTTGATCATTTGTCACATTCCAGGGATCGTTGGATTTATTTTTAGCTACGGCTTGCCACTGAAAAATATTATCCTATCAGAACCCAGCACAATTGTAGTCATGTGGACTGTAGCTTCCTTGACAGAAGCTACAAATTCAAGTGTGGGTTTGTTTGTTTATTACAAAATGAGTTCCAAGTACCGGAAAACATTGAATGAAATGTTGAGTTGGAAAGGCTGTGTGAAGGGACTCGTAACTGTGGGCACGTGACGTAGCTGAATCTTGTGTGATGTTGTGGTGTTAAATGTCCAGGATGTCAGGGCGAACAATTTGAAGGTTAATTCCCATGATATGATGAAATAAATTATGATAGAACGAAATAGTTTCTTCTGTGAGGCAAAGTGTAGATCGGTATTACTGACAGATGAGATAGGAGCGGTAACTGCCGTTGTACTGTGGTCATCAAATCAGTGATGTGTAAAACTTTACCACAATGGTTACTGATAAGGGTCATATATCCACACTGTGTACAGTTATTTAGATGTCTACCGTACTGCAGAGATCGATGTGCTCCAAATAATAGGGGTGCGCCCTTTGAAGAATGTTTTTTTTATGTTCTTTTTCTTTTACACCTATAAATCTGAGATTGCCGGAATAAAATTAGGTAGATGTGATCTCATGCACAACATCATTAAAATGACGCCAAAAATAACACATCAACTGATTCCTTATAAGTTTTACGATCTCTAAAATGAAAAATGTATTTTTAGGCTTACTTTCGAAATTTAGAAAAACCATGCAAGTATATTCCTTCATTCTGTGGTTTAAATGAGTTTGAAATAGGAGCTTATTTATCAAAACAAAAGCGGTGAACCTGAGATGATTGATGATCATCCTTCAATCTAAGATTAAAGATCATCCTCCACTTTAAGATGTGCTGCTGTATTATCTCAGATCAACTCTTTGCTAACGCTGTAAAGACATGCTGATGTATACAGGCAGTGGAGGATGCCACGAATGTGACGTTTTTTGTTGTCAAGGAGAACTGAATGGTTGACAACAGGTCGAGAATCTGACGCTGAACTGTTAAGACGTGTCCATGTCTGTGATGGAGGTCTTGGTTATGCAAGGATTTTTTTTTTCTGTGTCATTCTGTGGATTTCGTAAAATTATGAGTGATTAGATACCTAGTAGTTACCGCTCGCAGGTAAATGTAACTTGTCTGTGGCAAGTGTAACAGTTTTGTCACCTTGATGGACAGACGAAGGAAAGGACTTTTATGATTTTTGTAGCAATTCTGATAGACAAAATGGAGGAACTGACGTTTTATGTAACAGTTCTGATGACTCCATTGATTGAGGTAGGAACGATTTGTTATGTATAATGCATTTTTTTTATCTTTGCCCCTATAATTTTGACTGTTTATGGATTATTTTTGTGCCATATATTGTTTAAAATTGTATTTTCTGTTGAGTTGATTACCAACACAGGACTGAGAGATGTGTGCGGTAGGATGGATCCCGGACCCCCATGTATAATGGCTGTTACTGGGTCGTCACAATGTGAAGTAAGCCAAGTATTTTAGTTTGTCTTGCTTTGACTGAATGCCGGCATGCCTGACTCTTGTGTGTAGTGTTGATTGTGTGTGCCTGGCATAGTGGTGAGAGTGGGGGTGATATACTAAAGTAGCGACCAGAAATTAGCAGCGAGTCACAGACTTGAATAGCCATCACGTGGAGGTAACATGTAAACATTCATCGAGACAGAACAAATAAAGGAAACGTGTGTTAATGACGCACAAATTCTTCTTACTGCTGTACGTTGGCAGGATTAAGGGGCGGTGATCAGTCTTACAGAATGGCAGTTCAGGGTCCACCTAAACATTGTTCAAGTTTATTCTCTGCACAACGGCGTCACCAGAGCCTTACAGGAGAGCTGTTAGGGAGGCAAAGTTCCGCAAAGGACAGGCAAATGACTGATTGACTGACTGGCTGACTGACTGACTGACTGGCTGACTGATTGACTTACTGTCTGGCTGACTGACTGACTGGCTGACTGACTGACTGACTGACTGGCTGACTGACTGACTAACTGACTGGCTGACTGACTGACTAACTGACTGGCTGACTGACTGACTGATAACCGCGCCCTAGCACGGGGGCGGCAAACTAATCGTGGCTTTCAAAAATGTTTTCTTGATTCCTAACACTAATCTCGTCCATCCCAACGTCTTCTTTAATGAGACGGTTTGAGTCTATCATTCCTAACACTAGACTCATCCGTCCCAACGTCTTCTTTCATGAGACGGGTTGGAGTCTATCATTGGTAAAAAAAATGCATCTGTTTTAATGTAAGTAATTAACACGTTCAAAGTTACTAAGAATTGCTGATCAGGAGGAAGACGGATGGAAGCAACAGACAGTAGTTTAACATCAAAATACAACTGAATAATTTCTAATCTCTTTCCTTGGACACGTTAAATTATAGGCCCTGAAGGAAAGTTTTAGCTCAGATTTATTTCCCCTTGCTCCTGTACTTTAGACTAAACGTTCCCTCAAAGTTTTACATTGACAGTTACTGTAGATCTGGACCACTGTAACAGCTTCCAAAGAGTGAAGTAAATGTTTGTGTCCAGTGCTGTATGGGTTAACCCTCGGGGTCTATGGCATCTGATCACTCAATTGCAAGAATATCTTCAGATAAAGTAACGTCCGACCATACAGTAGGTTCAACCTCTTAGACTGTCACGCGAACGGTTTAACTGTCTCCGAGAGTCATTCGTTTAAGACTCCGCATTTACTCGCTATTCGGAGAACCTTCGGGATTTTGAGGTAGAGAGGGGTGGGTGGAAGACGGACAGGGAGGGGCAGCTGAGGAGGGGCATTCGGTGTCGAGGCATATCATGCTTATCATCCTTTATCAGAAAATGTCCTTGCACTTGAGTGACCAGGTGCCATATTCCTCGATGTTTTACAACTCAACAGACACAGAGGACTTAGAATACAACTCAGACGAAAGGTTTGGAAATATATTTGGTCACTATTTGTGCGAGAGAATCTAGTCTATTATCCGGTCTACGCCGAGAATAATAGATCCTTCTTATTTTTAAAAACAGCCAACGCTTGCAAGTTCTTGTTGAATGTATGTCTTGACTTGTTTTTACTTTGTTTGCTAGTGTTAGTTTCTAGGCAAGACCATGTATGCTAGATTTAGTTTCTAGACTAAACTATGTATGCTAGATGTTAGTTTCTAGACTAAACCGTGTATGCTAGATTTAGTTTCTGGACTAGACCATGTATGCTAGATTTAGTTTCTAGACTAAACTATGTATGCTAGATTTAGTTTCTAGACTAGACCATGTATGCTAGATTTAGTTTCTAGACTAAACTATGTATGCTAGATTTAGTTTCTAGGCTAGACCACGTATGCTAGATTTAGTTTCTAGACCAAAATATGTATGCTAGATGTTACCTTCTAGACTAGACCATGTATGCTAAATTTAGTTTTTAGACTAGACCATTTATGCTATATAATAGTTTATAAATTAAACCATGTATGCTATATGTTATTTTCTAGACTAAAAGATTTATGCTAGATGTTAGTTTCTGGACTAGACCATATATGCTAGATGTTAGTTTCTAGACTAGACCATGTATGCTAGAAGTTTCTAGAATGGACCATATATGATAGATCATATACAAATTCAAACAAGAACTTTTCATACTTACATGGCTGAGCAAGAACATGTGTGACTGACCAGGGCCGACAAACAATATCTGCAACTGACTATGACCTTCCAAGACTTTGACCAAGGCGAGCCAAGACCATGTCCCACCCACCGAATCTTATAAAGACTTGTGGCCAGGGCAAAGGTGTTCCACAAATGCCTGTTCTTCGCCTTTTTTCACTTCTAGCCCAGGTGAGCTCTCTGTAGCTCAACATCCTCTCTGTTGTTCTTCTCCAGAATATATATATATATATATATATATATATATATATTTATATCTGTGTGTGTGTAAAACTTTGTTATTTCTCTACTGTGTGTGTGTAAATTTCTGTTATTTCTCTACTAAAGTTTATTATTTTAGTTTAGATAAAGTTAGAGAGAGAGATGTATGTTCCTTCCTTTTCCATCCACGCCCCCTAAGGTTTCTGATTGGTTGAAGTTTACACTACGTCATTCACTTCGTTCCCACCCTACAGCTCCTTTTGTATAAACTTGGAAAAATGTAAGAACAGCTTTTTTACTTAACGACTACAAAGGTGTGATGTTTATGTGTTTGTATGATTAAGGCTCACACCGAAATGTCACAACTTTGTAGTGGTTAAGTAATAAAGATGTTTCTACTTTTTTCCTAGTTTACACATTTTGGTATCACATCTTTACTGCTTCGTATATAGTTGTATACTTCTCTCTCTCTCTCTCTCTCTCTCTCTCTCTCTCTCTCTCTCTGAACCTTAAGTGCCCATGGCACATGGGGCCTCCGGAAGGGCCCTCCACAAATGCCCGTCCTACGCCTTCCTTTCCGCTCCCGCTTAGGTGAGCCCTCCATTGCCCAACACCCCCCCCCCCGTTGTTCTTCTCCATGTCTCCCCTAGTCTACCCCCACTTCTGTTCCCCTGTGGTGTCCATCTTAGCGCTATTTCTGGTAGTGAGTTGTCAGTCACTCGGAGCACATGTCCCAACCATTGCCAGCGTCTCTCCTCAACAATTGTTGTCAGTGGCTTCATCTGCATTTCTGCCAACAAGATGCCACTTCTCATGGTGTTTGGCCAAAACATTCCTCCAATTCATCGTAAACATTTAGTCTGGAAAGAATTCAACTTGTGTTCTATAGTTTTGGTGATTTTCCAGCATTCACTTCCATAGAGTATTACACTTAGAACATTACTCTTAAATATCCTGATTTTCATATTTATGCTTAGTTTTTATTTCCATATAGTCTGCAGCACTGCAAAAGCCTGGTTTGCTCTAGTAAGTCTGCTGTTGATGTCCTCTGTGCTGTCTCCATTTTCTACTACTTTACTGCCAAGGTATACAAATTCGTTGACCTCCTCCACTAACTTGCTATCTACTCTCAGTACATTTCTGTTGTTCACATTTTGCTTCATTAACTTTGTCTTTCCTACGTTGATCTTTAGTCCTATGTTGTTTACATTCTGATTTAGCTTATTTATTTCATCTTGCATATCAACATATTTTCATCTCTACATACCTCTATTATTGCAACAATACACCTCTACCTTACCTCTAATACTAGAATCTTACACCTCTACCTACCTCTATTATTGCAACAATACACCTCTACCTAACTCTATTACTAGAACAATACACCTCTACCTACCTCTATTACTAGAACAATACACCTCTACCTACCTCTATTATTGCAACAATACACCTCTACCTACCTCTATTACTAGAACAATACACCTCTACCTACCTCTATTACTAGAATAATTTTTACCCCAGTCATCATCTCTTTATCCCTTTTGTACGATTTTGTTTATAATGTACGAGATTTCAATTATATCTGATAAAATACACAAATGTTTCTTTTTAATTTATTCAGCATTCATACATTTTCACCCGTAATAAACATCAATGTATGAAACATCCGACTGTGAAAGCAGAAATCAACAGTGTGAATTATTATTGGAGGAGAAAGAACCCGAACCGACAATAGAAGAGGTTTTATGGGCAATAAAGAATCTGAAAAATGGTAAATCACCAGGATGTGATGAGATAACAGTTGAACTTATTAAGGCAGGAGGAAAGGAATGTGCAACTATCTATTATGCACTATGTAAAAAGATATGGCATTCAGGTAAAGCTGGGGCGACCATCATCAACCCAGCGCGTCACAGGTGGCGGATGGTGAAAGTCCTCCAGATATGGAGGATCCCTGTGAATAAGGAGTTATCCAAATAAGCAGTCGCGGACCAACTGGCGGTAGACTCAGAGAGCGAGGTGGGGTAGTAGGTGGCTCTACTACTCCTATAAAGTGCCTCAGATGCTCAGTGAAGGGAATACCAGGCGTTTCAGAGGCGCCTTAAAACCTCTCGCTCCCGCTGCCTTGTGGGTAGGGCAGGGAGTCCAAAGGCTAACGGAGAGTCCGTACACAAACCGACAGAAGGCAACGGGAAACCACTGTTGTAATTCCCAAGAACAGTTATGCTTAAACAGAATAATCGATTCATCATGAACGACGTTAATGGATGTTCCTCTGGAACAGCCTCGTCCGGTAGGGCAGCTCACGAGCCACAAGTGAGGCCAGATCGTCATCAAGCTACTGGTGGCAAAACTAACAAGTTCAAAATAGCAACATTGAATGTTAGAACTTTATTCCAGGCTGGAAAATTAGAAAATGTAAAGATGGAAATGGAAAGGATGAAGATCAACATATTAGGAATGAGTGAAGTTAGATGGACAGGTGCAGGGAAGATAAACTCAGATAAATATACAATAATATATTCAGGAAGTGAGAAACATGAATGAGGAGTAGGAATTATATTTGATGAACAAACGGCAAGGACACTTGTAGGATATTTGAACATCTCGGACCGAGTCCTGCTAGCCCAACTGAAAGGACAACCAATAAACATAAATATTATACAAGTGTACGCTCCAACATCTGAAGGCTCTGAAGAAGATGTACAGCTATTTTATAATGACATAGAGACAGCACTAAAACACACAAAGTCACATGAAGTTACCATAGTCATGGGAGATTTTAATGCCAAAGTTGGTAAAGGAAGAACTTCAGACATCGTTGGTGACTATGGACTGGGGGAGAGGAATGACAGAGGTTATAAATTAATTGAATGGGCAAGAATACACAGCATGGTTGTAGGAAACACCTGGTTTAAACAACATCCTCGAAGACTGGCAACGTGGTGCAGCCCAGACAAAAAGACTTTTAACCAGATAGACTACATATTAATCAACAAACGATTCCGCAATGCATTACTGACAACAAAAACCATGCCAGGAGCTGACTGCAATAGTGACCATGATCCACTCTGTGGAAAAGTTAGAATAAAACTAAAGAAAACAGGCAGAAAAGTGAGAAACCTCAAACTGAATACAGAACTTCTTAAAAATGACCAAGAACTGAGAGAACAATACAAAGTTATTATAACAAATAGATACAATGCAATAGCAAAGATAAATAGTATAGATGAACAATGGGAAATGTTAAGAGATTCTATCCACCAAACTGTTAAGGAGATAATACCACCAAAAAAAGAAGCCTCTAAAAATACATGGATGACAGACGACATCTTAGGACTGATGGACAAGAGGAGGAGGAGTAAAAATAACGAGGAAAAATATAGCAATATAAATAAAGAAATAAGACGCAAATGCAGAGAAGCAAAAGAAGTGTGGTTAAATGAGCAGTGCAGACAGATAGAGGACTCTCATATTAAAGACAGCAAAAACATGCACAAACGAATTAATGAACTCACAGGCAGGAAAAGAAAATATACCACAGGATGCCTGAAATCGAAAGAAGGTAAAATGTTAATGGGAAAAGAAGACATTGTGGACAGGTGGACAGAGTATATCGGTGAGCTATATGGAGGAGAAAGACCAGAATTAACACCAGATACTGAAAACTGTGAGGGACCACCAATACTTGAAGATGAAATCATAGATGCCATCAAACACATGAAGAAAGGAAAAGCGACTGGG
This sequence comes from Achatina immaculata, assembly GCA_009760885.1. NCBI lineage: Eukaryota > Metazoa > Mollusca > Gastropoda > Stylommatophora > Achatinidae > Lissachatina > Lissachatina immaculata. The sequence goes on from CM019700.1 coordinate 6,343,510, forward strand.
CCTGATAATATAACAATAGAAGAAATAGAGGTACTAGAGGAGACAGGAATAAAAATAATAACCAAGTTACTGAATGACATTTACAACAGTGGTTATATTCCCAGTGACCTGATTAAATCCATGTTTATAGCACTACCAAAGAAACCAGGTGCAAAGAAATGTGACGACCACCGGACTATCAGCCTCTCATGTCACATAACGAAGCTACTTCTGAGAATAATTATGAGAAGAACAAGGAAAAAGATAAAAATGGAAATAGCAGATGAACAGTTTGGATTTGTTGAAGGAAAGGGAACACACAATGCCATTTATGCTTTACGAACACTAACAGAAAGAGCTTTAGAAGTACAGAAAGATCTCTACTTATGCTTCATTGATTACACCAAGGCATTTGACAAGGTGAAACATAATGAAATTATTAAAATGCTTGAAGACATCAATATAGACGGCAAAGACCTGAGGATTGTAAAACATCTATACTGGCAGCAAGAAGCAGCAGTTCGAGTTGAAAATAGAATTGGAAAATATCAACCTATAAAACAAGGGGTGCGACAAGGATGTGTACTATCTCCAGACCTTTTTTCTCTGTATAGCGAGAATATTCTAAGAACAATCATCACAGAACCAGGCATAAAAATTGGAGGATACAATATTAACAACCTTCGGTATGCTGACGACACAGTACTGATAGCTGAGAACCAACAAGACCTGCAAAATCTCTTGGATAAAGTCGCCAAAGAAAGTGAACAGAAAGGCCTTACTTTGAACATCAAAAAGACAGAGACTATGGTTATATCTAAGAAACAGAATCCACCAGCATGCAGTATTAAATTAAACGGAAATATTCTAAAGCAGGTGCAGAAATTCAAATACCTTGGAGAAGTAATAACTTCAGATGGGAAATACAGAACAGAAATTAGGAACAGAATAGGCCAAGCAAAGACTGCATTTCAGAGAATGAGAAACATATTAACCAACACATCCTTATCAATGAATGTTAGAAAACGAGTCCTAAAATGCTATATTGAACCTATCTTGTTATATGGAAGTGAATCATGGACAATAGGCAAGTCTGCACAAAAATCATTGGAAGCAGCAGAAATGTGGTTTATTAGAAGAATGTTGCGAATCCCCTGGACAGCAAAAATAACTAATGAAGAATGTAGGAGAAGAGCTGGAGAGACAAAAAACCTTGTCAAATAGATAAGAGAGAGACAATGTACTTCATAGGACATGCAATGAGAAGAGGGGGCATTGAAATATTATAACAACAGGAAAAATATAAGGAAGAAGATCAAGAGGAAGACCAAGAGAAATGATACTGGACAGTCTGACGGGATGGTGTGAGAGGAGATCACCAACTGAGCTGATGGCCTGCATGATGGATCGTGTACTCTGGAGAAGCATAATAGCCAACGCCAGTCGGCACGGCACATGATGATGATGATGATTCAGGTATTTGGCCAAAAGAATGGAACAAAACTGTATTCATACCACTGCCAAAAAATGGTAACCTGAAATTATGCACAAACTACAGAACTGTTGCCCTGATTAGTCATGCCAGTAAGAAAATAGAAGAAGAAGACAATATGGTCCAAACTGGTTTTATGCAAGGAAGAAATCAAGAGATCATATATTCAATATAAGATTAATAATAGAGAAATGCAGAGAATTTAATGTGAATCTCTATTTATCTTTTATAGACTATTCAAAGGCAACTGATTGTGTACAACATCAGAAACTTTTTGAAATAATGGGGAAAATGTGATTTCCAACACATTTGATACAATAGAACTGTTAAGAACTGTTAAGGAGGCAAAGTTCTGCAAGAGACATGCAAAGGACTGACTGAATAAACATCATGAAATCACATTAAGAACAATTCACATCTTTCTATTTTTGTCTGTCAGGACAATGCCACATTAACGAACGACGGACGGCTCACTGTGTATGTGTGTGTGTATATCTTACACCATCCTACATCCTTCCCGCGCTGTTAACCGTCACATAGGGCTCGCATGGTAGGTCATCAAATGTTCCTGTTTTCTGCATGGTTTTCAACCTCATCAAGGGATTGTATGCCTACTAATTTGGCCTCTCTTAACAATGTCCTCTTCAGAGTTTCACGTGGTCGATCTCTTTTTCTTTGATCTGATATGTTCCACTTGATAGCTTGTTTTCGGATTCTCTGATTGTTTCTTCTCATCAGACATCGGCTTCCCGAGTCAAAATCAAATTGGAATCAACTTCCAACAAATTTCGACTCTGTAGTTTTCCAGATAATTGGCCACGGCTTCGCTGTTTATCCATGTCTGAGAATCGATTACTCACGTCCAAAAGGACTTTTTAAAATGCATTATAAGCTCTCTCCCTCTCCCTCTCCCCCTCCCTCCCCCCTCTGTGTGTGTGTTTCAATTTTAAGTCAAGAGAATGTGAAATTCCTGTGAGTTTTGTGGCACAAGTTACGTAGATAATTGCTAATTAGAAGTATAACAGTTACTCCCGTTATGTCAATTAAAATATCTTCATGTATGCGTATTTAGGTTTTAGCTAAGACAAGATTAGTTAGTCCTCTCCTACGGTACTTCAAGCTCTGACATATAATTTGCAATCGCTATACATGAATAAGCATACTTATTTAAAAAGAAAGAAAAGAAAGAAAGAAAGAAAAGAAAAAAGAAAGAAAAGAAAAGAAAAAACAAACTCAAGGAAAAATATTCCACGTGCTAGAATGTCCAGTAGAAACATGACCATCACAGGTCACGTGGTTCAGGAGACCGGTCATCTGATCAGTGCCGACATCTGGGAAATAATAGATATTTTAAATACAACAGTGATCGGGTCGGGCATATGCCTTCTGGGCATCGTCACTAACATCATCAACATGGTCGTCTTTGTTCGGTAACTTTGTATGATCGTGAGTTGTGAAAGAAAACAAATGGAAAACGGAAATAATAATAATAATAATAATAATAATGAACACAGTCTGAAAAGGCATAAAAGCTGTCCTGTAACATATGTATGTTATAAGATAGAGCCTTGTAAGTTAGGATCGTATTATTGTTAGTAATCTTATTATTATTATTACTATTAGCATTTTTATTATTGTTATGATTATTATTGATACAATAATACTATAATATAATAACTATAATAAAAAATGATATTAACGTTTCCAGACTGAAACAAGGATGTACACTATCTCCTGTGCTTTTAGAATTTCCAAAGACTTCAAAATGAAAAATTGCTGCACAGGTAAAACGGGCATTGATTGGGTACTTGGGGCCCAACTAGAGGATCTTGATTTTGTAGATGACATAACTCTTATCAGTGACAATGTAAACTCGATTAAAAAAAAAGATCTCCTACCTTCACTGACTAGCAAAATAGGACTTGAAAGTAACAAGGAAAAGACAAAAATAATGAAACTTCCTAATATTCAAAGAGGAAAAATACACCTAGTAGGGACAAATGTTGAAGAAGTCGACCATTATGCATATCTTGGCAGCTACATAGACCAGGATGGTGACAGTAGAAAAGATGTTAGAATTAGAAATGTAAAAGAAGCATTGATCTTCAAGAATCTTGAGAACTTATGACATTCAAACATTTTAAGCACAAAAACCAAGTTAAGTCTATTCAATTCAAATGTATGACCCACCCTCATTTATGCATGCGAAAGCTGGAAAACAACTAAAGAAACAGACAACAAATTAGACTCTTTTGAAAACAAATGCCTAAGGAAAATACTCGGTATGCAGAGGAATGAATTCAAGAACAACTCAGAGATAAGGCAGATGAGCAAACAAATACCTGTCTCATAGGTTATCAGAAGAAGGAGATGGACATATGTCGGTCACGTAATGAGAAGAAATAGTCAGATAATCCCAAAACAAGCTATCAAGTGGAACACAACAGGCCGAAGAAAGAGGGTGACCACGTGAAACTCTAAAGAGGACAGTGTTAAGAACTATTACGAACACATGAACTGGAGAATTTACCCACGCGAAAAAATTGAATAGACGAATTTGACGAATCAGACTTACAGACAGGTGAGGCATACTCGCTTATCTTAGGACGCAATTCGGACACATGAATATTCCAGCGGACCAATAAGATGAGCAAGAGGAGAGGCTGACTCATTCAGAACTTCAATCAGGATCCAGTCAGTATGTAGTCAGCAAGCTGACCATTAGAAAGATCTAGAGGTGTGTCCTAATGGACAAATGAATTACGATATTTGAGACAGGCATGCAGATTTTTTAAAAATAAAGAAGAAGAGAGGAAGACCGTGATAGATAGAAAGGTGATTTAGACAGAAAATATAAAAAGTTAGAAGTAGTAGCAGTTTAGAAGAGACATAAAATAGCATTTCAAGTTAGAAAGTGATTATTAGCACTGAGTGAGAAATGCAGAAGATTTGATATTTTTGGAACTTTGTGTATAATGCTTTCGGGGATGCCTCAGTTTTTATTCTTGAGAATTTCATTTGATGAGCATTAAAGGCGAACTATAATTTGATTCAGAAACGAACCATATGAATTTTATAGTGAATATGTATGTTAATATTTCAGGTTTGTGGTGAGCTATATAATATTATGTTGTGACATTCTGAACTGTTGAAGCAAATAAAAAGAAGACGTAGTAATATACATTAATAACTTAAATATGACAAGGAATATCAAATGTTGTCTTAGCCACAGCTTAGAATAGTCAGTCAGTCATTTGCATGTCCTTTGGTGAACTTTGCCCCATTGACAGTTCTCCTGTACGCCTCTAGGTTGTAAGCAAGATATCCTGTTGCTGATGCATCCATTTGCAGATCATCAACGATGTCTTGCAGCCATCTTCGCCTTGGTCTTCCTCTTACTCTTTCTCCCATTATGTACCATTCCAAGACAGTTTTCTCTAGATTATCATAACGTTTAATGTGTCCAAAATATTTAAATTTTCCTTTTTTTTTTCCTCTCGGAGTACATCAGACATTCTTTACTAGCCAGTCTTCTTCATTAAAAAATAGTTCTGAAATAGAAGTGAGATAAAAATTAACCTGACGGTAATAAGTGAGCAATTTTGAAAGAACAGTAAATATAAGAACATCTTACATCCTTAAGATCTAATACGATTTTTAAGGGCATGCATCTTTCCCATCCCAAATATGCCTGTGAGACCTGGATACTTAACAAAACAACTGAGAAACACATAAATGCCTTTGAATGTAAATGCTACAGAAGAGTTCTTCAAATATCATGGACACAAAAAAGAACAAATGTATCCATAATACAAGAACTTAATTATGAAGGTTGGCTAGTAAAGAAGATTAAAGAGAGAAAACGTAAATATTTTGGACACATTAAAAGTCATGATACTATAAAGAAGACCGTCTTGGAAGTGAATTGGGAAAAAGAAAGAGAGGAAGACCAGGGCGAAGATGGATGCAAGATATCGTTGATAATCTGCAAATGGATGCATCAGCAGCAGGCCATCTTGCTCACACCGAGAGGCCTACAGGAGAGCTGTTAGGGAGGTAAACTTCTGCAAGGAACATGGACATGAATGAATGAATGAATGAGCATCCTTCTCTGGCCGTTAAACGTCACATAGGGCTCACGTGGTAGTTCGACAAGTTTTCCTTTTTTCAGCGAGCTTTTCAACCTCATCAAAGGATTTTTTGCCTACTAAGTTGGCCTCTCTTAACAATTAGAACATATCATTATTAAAATGATGTCGAGGCCAGGTCTGAGTTTCAGGAGGATGCCAAGTTGGGGACGGACTACATTTTTTTAAGGACACTTCAGCTATTCAAGCAAAATCTACTGTTATCCACTCCCTATCCGACAACATGTTTTTGGTTCGGATCATGACAATATGATCAGTAGATGTTAAATATTAACAAGACTTTTTAACGTTTCCACTGGAAAATTAATGTCCTTGACGTGTTGATGAGATGAAAATCTTGGAACAGAAGAACAGGAGAACAGTCACCTGGCAGTGGACAGAAAACCACAATGGTTGTACCTTCGTAACAGTTATATTTGTACTTGTACGAACATTATTTAATTGCGAGCTGCTGTTTTTTGCAGTCGATGCCGTGGAGATGTTGAGCCACAGCATCGTTATCGCAGCACGTTTTTTTCAGTCCTGGAGTACAGCTAAAAAGCTGAGGGGTGTGCAATGCTTCTTTAGCAGACTCCACCACCATGGGGTCTATGGCGATCCCTGTCCCGTTAGCCAGGCTAGGCCTGTTACTGGGGGCACCACGGAGAGGTGGGAGGGGTCTTGGTCAGCTAAGGTTCGCTAACCTGACACTGGCATATCAGCTATGGATCGCTAGCCTGACACTGACATATCAGCTATGGGTCGCTGTTGCCTCATCGGACAGTGTCTTTACTCCCAGAGAGTTATATTCAGACTTTCAGCTTCTTACTACTTTAAAAATAAACTTCTTTTATTCGGTTCAGAGTCTCCTGATTTAAGCAGTGTCCAAGCAGATAAAACTAAGTACTGTATACAAGTATATAACTAACAGCTTTATTAATTAATTAAGGAGCAAACAGATGTTATAAGTACATAAAACAAGTATGAAACTACACACGAAGCCATTGCAGTAAATCTGTAATAATAAAGTGCATAAGCTTGGAAAAATGTAGGAATAGCTTTATTAATTAACGAGCACACAGTTTACACCTTGTATCCTGACTTACACGCATAGTAGCTATCATTCCTGCACGTCCCCTTTGCAGGCATGTCCTGTACTCTATCTTTATACAAGGAGAATCCCTGCAAGATATTCTTTCTATCAAGACTTGTCCTTTCTGTTCACTATTTCAGTTTCTCACATTTCTTACTATTTTGTGTAAAACTGAAACATACATGTCTGCCATCCTACCTAAGTCACTTTTTTTTATTCGTTTCAACAGCCAGGGCCTGTCAGATCCTGTGAACATCAGTTTCCTAGCACTGGCTGTAGCGAATATGGGAGTGGTCACGTGCCTGCTGTGGTCTAATCTTGTCTCCCATCCTCTCTTGATTAAGAATGTGAACCTTCTTTATTCGCCACAAGAGTTTGTCTCTTTAACAGCGGGTAAGAGAACTTAGGATTAAGTAATAGGGATGGATATATAATAAGGTAGTTGTCTCCCCCCCCCCCGGCAATGAGCTAAGTTTGTGTGTCTGTGGGCGCCTGCAGCGGGAAAATCCGTTGAAAAGTGGCAGACATTTGTACTTGAACGAATTGGTAGGAGACGCAGGAACAAGCAGACGAAAAAAAAACGGTTAGGATAGTAGAAGTGAGAAGCCTTCAACATGTAGATTCAAAGAAGTTTTCCTTTATATATTGTCCCCCCCCCCCCAAAAAAAAAGAAACGAACAGCTTATATAAGCGTCATTTTTATATGTTATGACAAAAGAATTTTTCCCGGGTATCTCAAACCAAACCACAAATTGTCACAAAGATGTTAGTCCGTGATTTAGTGTGAATTTTGCTATTTTCATCTATGGTCAGAAAGTGGTAGCTGCCCTTGCTAATCACGGTTTTTTTTTACCACAACTCACGTTGTGTTTATGGAAAAGTCGTGATTTGTGTGGTGAGCACAACTCACTTCCCACACAAATGAAACTCTATACAAGAATTAGGTTACACAAACATATTCAGTTAATTTTCAAGCAGACGATTATGGCGCGTCTATCGTAAAATTTACGAAACATTGCTATTGGTCGCGTGCAAGAAGCCGAAAGTCAAAGTCAGGTTGCCAGGCATTTAAACGTGCAGCAGAGTACTAACAGTCGACATTGGAACCGTTTCCAAGCCACTGGCTCAGCTGAAGACCGACACCGAAGTGGATGACCCAGGGTGACAACAGCAGCTGATGATCTCTTTATTCTGGTTCATCACCTCAGAAACAAGTTTACAACAGCTTTCTCAAGTACCCAGTCATTGCTTGCAGAGCGTCGTGTTTCTGATCAAACTGTCCGGAACTGACTGTATGAAGCTGGAGTGGTGGCACGACGACCTCACCGAGGTCTTGTTTTAACGAGACGTCATCGCCAAAATTGACTTGTTTTTGGCTAACTAGCATCGGCCCTGGACAACTGACAATCAGTGGAGACGTGTCTGGTTTAGTGACGAATCTTCCTTTTTGTTGCACCGCCATGATATGCCAAATGAACGTTTTGCCCAAAATTGCTCTGATGAAGCTCCGCCGCACGGTGGTGGAGGTGTAATGGTATGAGGAATGATCAATTTCAACGGAAGGAATCCATTGATGCAGACTGAAGGAGGCTTGAATGTGCAACGATGCGCCAATGAGACTCTTCGACCACATGTACTTCCATTTTTACCTGCTCAAAGGTCTGTTTCAACAAGACAACGCCAGACCCCATTCTGCACGGTTCACCACACAGTTCCTGACTGCCAGCAACATTCTCACCCTTCCCTGGACATCCCTGTCTCCAGACATGAATCCAATCGAGCACTTATGAGATGAGCTGCAAAGACGTATTTGTCGCCGAAACGTTTCTCCAGTCAATCATCATGATCTGTGGCAGGCACTCCAGAAAGAGTGGGCAGCAATCCCACAGGCGCACATCAGACATCTATGCACAGGAGATGCCAATCGCTGATCGATGCAAGCGGAGGCCACACAGCATACTAACTTGAGAACCACTGGGACTAACAAATTCTCATCACACAGATACAAACATCTGTCAAGTTAGTGTTTAAACCCTTAGGTATTATTGTGTACAATTTTGGATAATTTATTCATTCCATTTAAAAAACTATAGAATATCAAAGTTATGGCTAAAATTGGGTCATCAGTAGTTATGCGTTTTTTTTATAGTTAGTAGTTAGTTGTGCTCACATTAATAGTAGTAAGTAGATTTATAGTCTGTCCTTGTAGAAATGCTTTGTGGTTGTTAAGATTGCCCTCTTGAGGACAGTTCCTCAGATTTGTAGTATTGAGTGTAGAAATATCTGTAAGAAGCAATGTCCTTCATCATCTCGCCATGTGGAGGTTGTTCCAAGGCGACGTTAAGTTGCCCGGACATCATTTAATATAATTGTAAATCTCCATCAGTCCTTTCACATACTCCCATTCTGGCAACACCCACAGGCACGTGTGTTTTCATTCATAAATTTGATTCTCTTGTAGTGGCCAGAGTTAGGTGCTTGCTGATTTATGTTTGTAACGCAACTGTGAGGTGACATGTTCAGTTGATTTTTCTATACAATCCACAGTCGTGTATGAACTCTACCTTAATTGTACCTTGGTTATGCAGTGTAACACAGAGAATATCACTGTAACAGAAATGAGGTAGCTAGATGAATCACAGAGACCAAGGTTTTCAACACGTCAACCAATTTCAGCCATCAGCATAGAAGAAAACATTAAAAGCACATTAATAATGATACCATGATTTGCCTATAGAAGCAGCACAAATCAAATTCTATTTTAAAAGCCAGTTTGCTAAACCTCTTTAACGCATAGTTATCATACACTATATTTATCAGTTAAAAGTATAGAATTGATCGTCTTCTGTGTTCGGTTTCGCATGCTCAGGCATGTAGAGAAAGAGACAGGCCGCCTCCAGGTATCCCATCGTAAGTAGTTCTTCATGACTGCCCACAATTTCTCACAGCTGGAAGTTCGATGAAGTGATCAATCAGTAAAGCCGCTTGAAGAATGTCAGATTATTTGACAAAACGCTGTGACAGATTATTCGTGGTTTGACAAAAAAACCTTTAATTATGAACAAATGAGACACAGAAAACACAAGCTGAAATAGAGAGGTATGAAAATTCGTGAATAGAAAACTTGACAAAGAAGTGAAAGTTTCTATTTTGTACTTAGAGCGTACCCGGGGTATATCAGACATTAGATTCTTATTATTCTTATTGCAGTTTTATTTTTATGTCCACTTTATTCCACAGGCAGCATTCGGACATACTTCTCAAAGGTAACAATCTGGATCACCATTTTCATCGGTGTAAAAAGATGTCTGTGTATCTCCATGCCACTGAAGGTGAAGATAGCTCTCTCACCTCTCAGAACTTGTATTATAATCACTTTCACGTACGTGGCTGTGTTTCTTCTACACAACCTTTTAATATCTTATTCGAGCAGACTTTCATGGAAATTCTGTGAAGACATGAATAGAACATTACTTGTTGGTGACTTTCTAGATACTTTCGAAAGCGTTGCGAGAATTGGAATTCATTTATACACTGTATTTCTGTTTGCATCTTTTGTAATAATTATTGTCACAACAGCTACATTAGTTTTTCAGCTGAAAAAGCAAAGAAAATGGCATCTAAGTACGGCCAAGTTCAGTTCTGAACATTCTATAACTTGTTCCAAAAGAGACCAACGACTCGGAGTCCTAGTTTCTGGCTTATCAGCCATTCTGATAGTTTGTTACATTCCAGGAATCGTTGTATTTACTTTTAGCCTCGTGTGGCCGGGAAATATGGCCTTGACTGGAACCGACATAACCATGGTGACGTGGAGTGTAGCTATCGTTGCAGAGGCTACACATTCAAGTGTGTATTTGTTTGTTTATTACAAAATGAGTTCCAAGTACCGGAAAACATTGAATGAAATGTTTTCGAAAATCTGTGTGAAGGAACACACAAATCTGGAAAAGTAATGTGACGGTATCTTTGTAATGTTGTGTTAAATATGTAGGAGTAAAGAGAAAACAATCTGAGGGTAAATTCCTCTGGCATGCTGAAATAAATTATGAAAGAAGAAAGTATTTTGTTTTCTGAGACAATGTTTAAATCGGTATCACTGAGAGATGAATATCCTCCAAGAGGGCCAAAACCATGCAGACCTTAGGCGTGAGACATGGCCAGAGGACACAAGCTTGGGGCAAAAACTTTGAGTCTTCTATCAGGATCTGGACAGGACTGCGGGCTGTGACCTGCCGACAGGGATCATGATCTCACATGATCAACAACCTCGAAAGCAGAAGAAGAAGAAGACGAAGAAGAAGAAGAAGAAGACGAAGAAGAAGAAGAGAAGAAGAAGAGATGAAGAAGAAGCAGAAGAAGAAGAAGAAGAAGAAGAGGTGAAGAAGAAGAGGTGAAGAAGAAGAAGAAGAAGAGGTGAAGAAGAAGAAGCAGAAGAAAAGGTGAAGAAGAAGAAAAGGTGAAGAAGAAGAGGTGAAGAAGAAGAAGAACAAGAGGTGAAGAAAAAGAAGAAGAAGAAGAAGAAGAAGAAGAAAAACTAACATGAGGTATTAGTGGTAACAGTGGTCGTAATTTAGTCATCAAATCAATGATGTGTAAAACTGCCTCCTAGATTCACACTGCTTACTGATAAGAGTCCTAAATTCACACTCCTTACTGATAAGAGTCCTAGATTCACACTGCTTACTGATAAGAGTCCTAAATTCACACTTCTTACTGATAAGAGTCCTCCTAAATTCACACTTCTTACTGATAAGAGTCCTAAATTCACACTGCTTACTGATAAGAGTCCTAGATTCACACTGCTTACTGATAATAGTCCTAGGTTCACACTGCTTACTGATAAGAGTCCTAAATTCACACTGCTTACTGATAAGAATCATAGATTCACACTGCTTACTGATAAGAGTCCTATCCCCGCAAAGTCTACAGGTATTTAGATGTTTACCACACTGCAGGCATCGATGTGCAACACATAATATGGGAGCACTCTTAGAAGAATGTTTCTAACTTATGAAAAAATGTCTTTAACAATTACAAATCTGAGATTGCAGATATGAGACAAGTAGTGTCTCATGAACGATATCAGTAAGATGTGGTCAAATAATAACCTCATTCTCTGACTAAATATGACTGTTAGGATCTGCAAAAAGAAAGAGCTATTTTAAGCTGACTTTCAAAATTTAGCAAAACCAAGTTGTGACAGTAATGATAATGGGAGGACAGAAAAGTAAACACATAGCACGTCCGTGGTTGATGCGGGAATTCCAGAATCTAATATTAATTGTTCATTATGAAAAACAGTGGAACTAAGGGATACAAGCGACGTAAAAGAAGAAGAGAACTTGACAACGATCAACAAGAGGAGAGAAGGAAAGACACAGATACACAGAAAGACCTGGATACTTAGATAGGGACGGTGACAGACCTAGAGTTAGGCTTTGGATTGTGCCATCATTATAACTATGTTGGAAGTTACAACAATACACAGCAGGAAATGAAACATCCAACAGGGTTTTCACTCACTACATTTCACGTTGTTGGTTGTTATAAACAAAGAAGAACGATCGTGTTACGTACTGTGGGCTGTATTATGGGTTATATTGTGGGTTATATTGTGTGTTATATTGTGGGCTCTATTGCCACAAAAGTGAGTTTATGCCTTCACGCTGTGGTTTAAGTAACAATGAGATATGAGAGGATATATCAGATAAAACCGATGAAATGAAGCTCAGATGAGTGGCGATCATCTTCCACTCTAAGATGCGTTCCTTTGTCTCGTGATCTGTCTTCTGCTAATAAGGTAAAGAGAAAGTGTAGAATATGTTATTATATTAGAGATAGCGGAGAATCTCACAGATGTGAAGTCTCTGTTGTGAATGGTTAATGAGCGGTTGTTAGCCAGTCGAAGATCGGACGCTGAGCTGGTCAAACTTGCCAACGTAAGTGAGGGAGCTCTTGGTAATGAAATGAATTGTGCTTTGTGTCTTTTGTGCTTCCTTCTGTGGACTTCCTGAAGTTATAGGATTTAGCTGTACACAAGTAATGTATGAGATTAAGTAGGATACACAGGGCAAGAATAATGATCTAATCGACTCTCACGTCAGTGCATGTAAGAGGTATGACAGTTTGTTCGTTGGGAAATATATACTGGATTTCTGTTTGAGAGTCTGGGTAATTTGTGTGAGTCGATGTGCGGTGATATGTGTTATTTGTGAGTCGATGTGCGGTGATAAGTGTTATTTGTGAGTCGATGTGCGGTGATAAGTGTTATTTGTGAGTCGATGTGCGGTGATATGTGTTATTTGTGAGTCGATGTGCGGTGATAAGTGTTATTTGTGAGTCGATGTGCGGTGATAAGTGTTATTTGTGAGTCGATGTGCGGTGATACGTGTTATACGTGAGTTTATGAGCGGTGATAAGTGTTAGGAAGGTTCGCTATAAGATGATGACGTGATTTTTCTTTGTCTTGTACCAACATGTTGTCGAATGAACATGTAACAACGGAATTATGTAAACTATGATTTTTGTACACATGTCTTTCGCCTCGATGGATAGGGCAGAGAAGTATTGAATTTATACGTACTGAATTCCAACCAAAAATTTTGAAGATGGAATATTTTTGACTGATTATAGATTTTGTTTTGTCCGATGTATTTTCTATGTAAATGATTACTAACTCATAACAAGAGATATGTGTGTGCTACGAATGGATCCTAAACCCGATGTATGAACGACTGTGATTGGGTGTCACAATGCGTAGTAAGCCAAGTATTTTAGTTTGTCGTGATTGATGAAACCCCGGTAGGCCTTTTCTCACGTGTAGCAGTGATCGTGTGTGTCTGTGATGGTAGTGAGAGCGGGATGATGCACGGAGATAGAGACCAGAAGTTAACAGGCGAGCGACGAACCTGAACGATCATCAGTCCAAGGAAATATGTAAACATTCTGTACTAAAGTCTATTCCTTTCTCACCTGCCACAATATATTTCAGAACCTCTTCCTAGATTACTAACCGTCTACCCGAGCCACATTCACCTGTTCCATCCACCCTTCTCTCGGCTAGGTTACCTCTGTATCACTCTCTCTCTCCCACCCCTAGTTAGTACCAACCTATCACACATCGCAAATCTCAGTGTAAATGTTCTCAACACTATCACACGCACTCCTGGATTCAACTTCTAACAAGTCACAGCTAAGCACTCCATTTACTCCTTTTTTTACATTACTATTTGTTGTACTGCAGTTATGTCAAGTTATACTATATCTATTTCTCGCCATTTTTGTCATATATGTTCTTATATGATTAAAGTGTAAACCAAATATCACAACCGTGTGCTCGTTAATTAATAAAGCTGTTCTAATTTTGTTCTTAAATAGTGTGAAGTTTTTGTTATCACAGCTTTACTGCAGTGGCTTCGTGTATAGTTGTATATTTAGTTCTATATACTCATATACTAACAATTCACAGGATACTTAAGACACGCTTTCCGAGTATACTTGAGACAGACATCCAGATAAGGGTTGCCAGATTCTATAAATGAAAACCTGGAACGTTTTTCTCAGATTGAAAAAAAAGAAAATCTATTCGAATATCATTACTAATTCTATTAAAGAATAGTGTCAAAATTTGTATTCGCACTGTCGTCACAGAACGTAATGCATTTACTCTCATCAGTTTAAGCACTTCTAAAGTCATGCTATATTTAGGAGTAAATTACTGAACAAACAATGATAAAATTTTCTCGCCGTCATAGTTAATAGATACAAGAGTTTTGGTTGTGTCAAGAACTAACATGGATTTTACTTTCCATTTGGAAAGAAGAAAAAGTCCCTTCCACATGGAAAAATAGAATAATTGTTAAAATACCTACACAGAAAAGGCAACTACGGAGACTGCAATAACAGGAGGGGTGTAACTTTACCATCAGTTGTGTCAAGTGTGTTTTGTAAAGTAATTCTGAATAGAATTAAGGATGCAATGGATACTGCAATGAGAGAAGAACAGGCAGGATTTCGAAAAGGGAGAAGCTGTCTCCACTAGGTCTTTACTCTAAGAATAATACTTGAAGACGTATTGAAAAATAGAAACCATTAATCCTGAACATAATAGACTTTACAAAAACATTTGATAGCAGACACAGAGATTCATTGTGGAGAATTTTAAGTCTATATGGAATACTATCCAAAATTATCAACATCATTAGAGATCTCTACAACGGATATATTTGTGCGGTCAAGACAGAAGAAGGAATGAGCAAATGGTTTCAGATTGAAACAGGTGTGAAACAAGGATGTGTATTATCTCCATTGCTTTTTGGAATTACCATAGACTTTATAATGAAAAGATGCTGTACAGGTAAAACTGGCATTGACTGGGTACATGGGACCTAAATATAAGATCTTGATTTGCTGATGACATAACTCTTATCAGTGACAATGTGAAATCGGTGCTGGAAAAAAACAGATTCCCTGTCTTCCTTGACTAGCAAAATAGATCTTGACATTAACAAAGACAAAAAAATAATGAAACTTCTCATTAATCAAGAAGGAAAATATATGTAGAAGAAACAGCTGTTGATGAAGTAAACCAATTTCCATACCTTGGCAGCTACATAGACCAAGATGGTGACATCAGGAAGGAAATTAGAATTAGAATTGCAAAAGCAGCATTGTCCTTCAAAACTCTGGAGAACATATGGAATTCAAAAGTTATAAGCACAAAAACCAAGTTAAGATTATTCAATTCAAATGTGATATCCACCCTCATTTATGCATGCGAAAGCTGGAAATCAACTAAAGAAATAGACAAGAAATTATACTCGTTGGAAAACAAATGCTAAGGAAAATACTTGGTATAAAGTGGAACAAATTCAAGAACAACGCAGAGATAAGACAGATGAACAAACAACAACCTGTCTCCTCATTGATCAGAAAAAGAAGATTGACATATGAAGGCCACGTGAAGAGAAGAAACATTCAGAGTATACCAAAACAAGCTATCAAGTGGAGCACAACAGGCCGAGGATAAATAGGTCAGCCGCGTGAAGAAAAGCCAGTTTAGTGGGCATAACATCCCTTAATGATGTTTCGCCGAAAACAGGAAAACTTGGCAAACAAATATGCGAGCCCTATGTGACGTTTAACAGCACGGGAAGGATGTAAGATGTAAGATATTGCATTAGTTCTCCCCAATGTCACTGTTTATGTGACTGTTTTAGAATGATTAAAATTTTGGAGATTAATTTGGTAGTGCAATCCAATGACATGAACGATATATGATGTTTTAATATGTCGTAGTACATTGTCAGTTCCGCCGCTTGTACTGATTTTTCCTAATCAGAAAATTACAACACAAAATAAATGTCCAGTCTTTTAGAATTGCTTGCACAATGCACGTCCAGTTTATGCTTCTAGCTTGCTACGTGATCTTTTATATTCGCTCTTTCATCTTGCTCAATGGCGATGTAACGTCTACATATTTTACATTTTCTTTATGGTCATTTCTCTCTCGTTTTGTAAAAGATCATTCTTGTGTGAAAGAAAAATTTTTTGGACTTTTTGAAAACACTTCATGCAAATATTCTATAACTTGTAATTATCTATCTATCTATCTATCTATCTATCTATCTATCTATCTATCTATCTATCTATCTATCTATCTATCTATCTATCTATCTATCTATCTATCTATCTATCTATCTATCTACCTACCTACATACCTACCTACCTACCTACCTACCTACCTACCTCCCTACCTACCTACCTACCTGCCTCCCTACCTACCTACCTACCTACCTGCCTCCCTACCTACCTACCTACCTACCTACGTACGTACGTACCTACCTACCCATCTACTTACCTACCCACCTACTTACCTACCCACCTACTTACCTACCTACCTACCTACCTACATATCTATCTATCTATCTATCTATCTATTTATCTATCTATCTATCTATCTATCTATCTATCTATCTATCTATCTGTTTGTCTGTATGTCTGTCTGCCTGTCTGTAAACATGGTTTTCTCTCAACACAGAGAGTAGTAATCTTTCTTTGACTAGTCATAAATCTCTAAGAGACGACAGACAGAAATGCGTCATAGATTTTCAGGGCTATGACGCGGATAATGGTACAATAATATGTATAACATGCATCCAGTGTAGTCTCCAAAAAGTAAACTATAAGACAGTGGACAGGAAGACGTCACATCTTGACTGAAGTAAACTATAAGACAGGGAAGATGTCGCACATTAAATGACGTAAACTATAAGACAGGTAAGATGTCGTACCTTAACTGAAGTACTTCCTTGGTTACCAGGGTTTGGCCATACAGATACTCGTTTTCTGTTGGCTCAAAACTGTGAAGGAGACATGGAATAGCCAATCGAAAACGTCTATCTCGCGAATACAACCGAATGAAAAAAAACCAAATGACATCAACCAGCACGAAGTATGAGATTTGGAGAGAATGATAACAATTTAAATTTCCTGCTGTGTTGTTGTTGTTTTAAAGCGTGTATAGCAGTTCCGTCAACCTGAAGTGGTAGAGAGAGAAAGGGAATTGAGTGAATTTTATTTTTAATTTGAAAGGAAAAACAAAAAACAGGAACAAATATCTGTTCCGAAAGCATTATTAATGATTTTTTAAGTTAAAAAACGAGAGAGTCCAGGAAAACATGGACGTCTGGCAACCCTATTTACGGGGATACTCGAGACAAGCGTTCCAAGGAGGAAGGCACAGGTTATTTTAAGAAGTCATCTCAATTCTTGTTTTAACATGATCCAGCCAGTACAATCTCGTTCCTTGGGCCGATTTAAGGGACATACAATTGTATTAACACATGTATAATATTAATAGGGTTGCATCCCTTGCTGTATTCAGCGAATAACAATGAATGAATGAATAATCTTTATTTTTCAAGGGTAAAGAATTGGGCACGCAGGTCAGTCTTACATTCTGCCCTTCATCACTCCATCTTTCATTCTTCCCACACACTTGATTTAGTACAAAAATACAAATTAAATTAGGAAAAACATATCAAAAGAGTGTAAGATTTAACTAATACACTCAAGGTAAAAGAGAAGAAGTAATTAACCTAATAAAATAGCACTCACGCACACATACTTAATATCTATTAAGTTGCTTTTATAACTATGTCATTGAAGTACTTGATGGTTTACGAGCCATGTGTTGAGAGAGTGCTGGTTATTTTATGGAGGCATATAGTAATAACTAGACTAAGGGATTCTCTCTCTCTCTCTCTCTCTGAACCTTAAGTGCCCAGGGCACATGGGGCTTCCGCAAGGGTTTTCCACAAATGCCTGTCTTTCGCCTTTTTTTCTGCTCTTGCCCAGGTGAGCCCTCTATTGCTCAACATCCTTTCTGTTGTTATTCTCCATGTCTCTTTTGGTCTACCCTTACTTCTGCTCCCCTGTGGTGTCCATCTTAGTGCTATTTTTTGTTAGTGACTAAGGGATTAATAGACACTTTTTTTCATTAGGTACGAGACTATTTTGCTTGATAGACAGGACTAAACTCTAGGTTATGTGTAAAAATAAGGCTATCAAAGGTCGGTACTGTGTCCGCCTAAGGTCTGCTTTCTAGACGGCTGCATAGATGGCTTTCTGAATTAACCGGTCTTGTCTTATAGATATTATTCAAACAAGACTTTGTCGGGCTTATATGACTAACCAAGAACATGTGTGACTTACCAGGTGTTGCCTAGACCACGACCGATGATCAAGGCGAAGCAAGACTCACGAGATTCGACCAAGACTGGAACCCATTTCTCGCACTGATGTTCGGCTCATGCGCCTGCTTCTACTATTCAAGATCTCAATCATTGTCACTGTAGTTCTTCAGGTACGGTGATATGTACAGCTCAGTGAGTCGGAATAGCAAAAGTGACTGGGGTTTTGTAGTCTACAGAAATGGAAGAGTAGCGACACAGGGTTTGGGAGACTTTGAAGTCATTACACCAGAAAGGAACTCGTGACCGTGTCGGCGGCAATGAAGTGGCTAGAAGCCTTTGATCTGTTAACTGTGTCACTGTGGCGGATTCACAGTGAATGTATCGTAAAATTGAAAAGAAACTGCTTGGAAAAGAATAGGTTCATCTGTTGCCCACTCACATGTGATAAGCCTAACGCGGGTTTACTGTGCGACTCATATGAGAGAATATGTAACTGAAACGGTGGATAGATTTGCTGGGCAGGCCAAAATAAAAGACTGGCGGGAATAGACAAGGGCGATATTGCTAAAGCTGTATTGGACAGACTGCGGGAAGATGAAGAGCGAGAGTGGAAGGACAATGTAGTTATAAGGAGACTGCAGGATCTGGGACAAACTAAGGCTGCTGGCAGGAAATCTAATCCGTGTGCCAGAAAACACGTCGTAAACAACCAACAATTGATGGGAACTATCAGCAAACAAACTCCTGGGTGCATGCTGCGGTATGAGGCGGGGCATATACTGTGATGCCCTGAATGGAATGATGCCGGAGTCTGAATTTTGAATCTTTAGCCTCAGCCTGTTTGAAGGATCTAAAGTAATACATCTGAACATGATCTCTGTGGCGGTGGTGTCGGCTTGAAAAGGGTTATTTTTGGGTGTACAATCCGGGTCTGCAAGCACCGTATTTCTCATTCCATTTCCAACACAATTTCATCACAGCATCACCTGTAGTTCAAACATTATCCAGACTGTGGAGAGATCAGAGGAAGAGACAGCTGAAGAAGTAAGAGATAAAAAAGAGGAGGCTAAAGAAAAAAAAAGCAATTTATGATGATGATGATGATGTTGATAAGAAGAAGAATTAGAAGAAATACATATGTGTGTATAATTCTGATATTTCCATATTAAGGAAATTTACTATTATAGTTTATTATATTATTATAGTTACAAAGCGGAGTGGTCTTGATCCAGTAACTGTCTCTTTTATCTTTATCTTCATGTCTGCTATTAATAACTCATGGTTCATGTCACACTCAGCACCTGGTAACGTTTTTGCTGATGTTATACTTGATCTCCACCTTCTTTGCACTGAAATGTAATTTATTTGATTATAGTTTACTAATATTCTGGGTAAAGCTGGGGTGACCATCCCCAACCCAGCGCGTCACAGGTGGCGGATGGTGAAAGTCCTCCAGATATGGAGGATCCCTGTGAATAAGCAGTTATCCAAATAAGCAGGCGCGGACCAGCTGGCGGTAGACTCAGAGAGCGAGGTGGGGTAGTAGGTGGCTCTACTACTCCTATAAAGTGCCTCAGGTGCTCAGTGAAGGGAATACCAGGCGAGTCAGAGGTGCCTTAAAACCTCTCGCTCCAGCTGCCTTGCGGGTAGGACAGGGAGTCCAAAGGCTAACGGAGAGTCCGTACACAAACCGACAGAAGGCAACGAGAAACCACTGTTGTAATTCCCAAGAATAGTTATGCTTAAACAGAATAATCGATTCATTATGAACGACGTTAATGGACGTTCCTCTGGAACAGCCTCGTCCGGTAGGGCAGCTCACGAGCCACAGGTGAAGCCAGATCGTCATCAAGCTACTGGTGGCAAAACTAACAAGTTCAAAGTAGCAACATGGAATGTTAGAACTTTATTCCAGGCTGGAAAATTAGAAAATGTAAAGATGGAAATGGAAAGGATGAAGATCAACATATTAGGAATGAGTGAAGTTAGATGGACAGGTGCAGGGAAGATAAACTCTGATAAATATACAATAATATATGCAGGAAGTGAGAAACATGAACGAGGAGTAGGAATTATATTTGATGAACAAACGGCAAGGACAATTGTAGGATATTTGAACATCTCGGACCGAGTCCTGCTAGCCCAACTGAAAGGACAACCAATAAACATAAATATTATACAAGTGTACGCTCCAACATCTGAAAGCTCTGAAGAAGATGTACAGCTATTTTATAATGACATAGAGACAGCACTAAAACAGACAACGTCACATGAAGTTACCATAGTCATGGGAGATTTTAATGCCAAAGTTGGTAAAGGACGAACTTCAAACATCGTTGGTGACTATGGACTGGGGGAGAGGAATGACAGAGGTTATAAATTAATTGAATGGGCAAGAATACACAGCATGGTTGTAGGAAACACCTGGTTTAAACAACATCCTCGAAGACTGGCAACGTGGTGCAGTCCAGACAAAAAGACTTTTAACCAGATAGACTACATATTAATCAACAAACGATTCCGCAATGCATAACTGAAAACAAAAACCATGCCAGGAGCTGACTGCAATAGTGACCATGATCCACTCTGTGGAAAAGTTAGAATAAAACTAAAGAAAGCAGGCAGAAAAGTGAGAAACATCAAACTGAATACAGAACTTCTTAAAAATGACCAAGAACTGCGAGAACAATACAAAGTTATTATAACAAATAGATACAATGCAATAGCAAAGATAAATAGTATAGATGAACAATGGGAAATGTTAAGAGATTCTATCCACCAAACTGTTAAGGAGATAATACCACCAAAAAAAGAAGCCTCTAAAAATAAATGGATGACAGACGACATCTTAGGACTGATGGACAAGAGGAGGAGGAGTAAAAATAACGAGAAAAAATATAACAAGATAAATAAAGAAATAAGACGCAAATGCAGAGAAGCAAAAGAAGTGTGGTTAAATGAGCAGTGCAGACAGATAGAGGACTCTCATATTAAAGACAGCAAAAACATGCACAAACGAATTAATGAACTCACAGGCAGAAAAACAAAATATACCACAGGATGCCTGAAATCGAAAGAAGGTAAAATGTTAATGGGAAAAGAAGACATTGTGGACAGGTGGACAGAGTATATCGGTGAGCTATATGGAGGAGAAAGACCAGAATTAACACCAGATACTGAAAACTGTGAGGGACCACCAATACTTGAAGATGAAATCATAGATGCCATCAAACACATGAAGAAAGGAAAAGCGACTGGGCCTGATAATATAACAATAGAAGAAATAGAGGCACTAGAGGAGACTGGAATAAAAATAATAACCAAGTTACTGAATGACATTTACAACAGTGCTTATATTCTCAGTGACCTGGTTAAATCCACGTTTATAGCTCTATCAAAGAAATCAGGTGCAAAGGAATGTGACGACCACCGGACTATCAGCCTCTCATGTCACATAACGAAGCTACTTCTGAGGATAATTATGAGAAGAACAAGGAAAAAGATAAAAATGGAAATAGCAGATGAACAGTTTGGATTTGTTGAAGGAAAGGGAACACACAATGCCATTTATGCTTTACGAACACTAACAGAAAGAGCTTTAGAAGTACAGAAAGATCTCTACTTATGCTTCATTGATTACACCAAGGCATTTGACAAGGTGAAACATAATGAAATTATTAAAATGCTTGAAGACATCAATATAGATGGCAAAGACCTGAGGATTGTAAAACATCTATACTGGCAGCAAGAAGCAGCAGTTCGAGTTGAAAATAGAATTGGAAAATATCAACCTATAAAACAAGGGGTGCGGCAAGGATGTGTACTATCTCCAGACCTTTTTTCTCTGTATAGCGAGAATATTCTAAGAACAATCATCACAGAACCAGGCATAAAAATTGGAGGATACAATATTAACAACCTTCGGTATGCTGACGACACAGTACTGATAGCTGAGAACCAACAAGACCTGCAAAATCTCTTGGATAAAGTCGCCAAAGAAAGTGAACAGAAAGGCCTTACTTTGAACATCAAAAAGACAGAGACTATGGTTATATCTAAGAAACAGAATCCACCAGCATGCAGTGTTAAATTAAAAGGAACTAGTCTAAAGCAGGTGCAGAAATTCAAATACCTTGGAGCAGTAATAACTTCAGATGGGAAATGCAGAACAGAAATTAGGAACAGAATAGGCCAAGCAAAGACTGCATTTCAGAGAATGAGAAACATATTATCCAACACATCCTTATCAATGAATGTTAGAAAACGAGTCCTAAAATGCTATATTGAACCTATCTTGTTATATAGAAGTGAATCATGGACAATAGGCAAGTCTGCACAAAAATCATTGGAAGCAGCAGAAATGTGATTTATTAGAAGAATGTTGCGAATCCCCTGGACAGCAAAAATAACTAATGAAGAATGTATGAGAAGAGCTGGAGAGACAAAAAACCTTGTCAAAAAGATAAGAGAGAGACAATGTACTTTCATAGAACATGCAATGAGAAGAGGGGGCATTGAAAATATTATAATAACAGGAAAAATAGAAGGAAGAAGATCAAGAGGAAGACAAAGAGAAATGATACTGGACAGTCTGACGGGGCGGTGTGAGAGGAGATCACCAACTGAGCTGATGGCCTGCATGAAGGATCGGATACTCTGGAGAAGCATAATAGCCAACGCCAGTCGGCACGGCACATGATGATGATGATGATTACTAATATTACAATGTTGTATGCTTTTGTTTAGATAACGTTAGGGTGTAAACATATAACAGAAAATACAGAATTATCTTCCATCCTTCCTGTTGCGTTAAACGTCGCATAGCATGATAGTTTGTCAAGTTTTCCTGTCTTCGGCGAGTTTTTCAACCTCAACAAGGGATTTTATGCCTACTAATTTGGCCTCTCTTAACAATGTCCTCTTTAGAGTTTCACGTGGTCGACCTCTTTTCTTCGGGCTGTTGTGCTGCACCTGATAGCTTGTTATGTCATTCTCTGGCTCCTTCTTCTCATCACATGACCAACGTATGTCCATCTTTTTCTGATCACCCATGAGACTTGTTGTTTGCTATCTATCTTATCTCTGTGTTGTTCTTGAATTCTTTCCACCTTATACCAAGTATTTTCCTTAGGCATTTGTTTTCAAAAGAGTTTAATTTCTTGTCTACTTCTTTAGTTGATTTCCAGCTTTCGCATACATAAATGACGTTAGATATTGCATTTGAATTGAATAATTTTAGCTTGGATTTTGTGCTTAGTCCCGTACAAGTTGTATGTTCTCAAAATTCTTGAAGGTTAATGCTGCTTTTGCAATTCTAATTCCAACTTCCTTTCTGGTGTCACCATCCTGGTCTTTGTAGCTGCCAAGGTATGCAAATTGGTTTACTTCTTCAACAGCTGTTCCTTCTACGTATATTTTTCCTTCTTGATTATTGAGAAGTTTCATTATTTTTATTTTTGAAATAAAAAATATGCACCATTTAACAACTTTCAATCATAATCATCACATCATTAAAACACACCCGAGACTGTTCTTATCTTTCTACTTTTTGTCAGGAAAATGCCAAAGTAACGAACGACGGACGTCTTGATATATAAAAATATACATCGTAGCTAAAAACATTGAACATATTATCAATAACGTTCATTTATTTGTTATGCAAATCACTAACCTAAACTAACTAGAGAAGGATTTTTAGAAACGTCAATAGTTCTAACGCCGGCTTGTCGAGCCAAAATCAAATTAGAGTTAATTTGTAACAAAATTTGAGTCAGTATTTTTCTCGCTAATTGTCCATGTCGTTTGCCTTTGTCACCCGCGCTGTTTATCTATGTCTGAGAATCCAGTAGTCACGCCTCAAAGAATTAAAAAACCTATTACTCTCTCTTTCTCTCTCTTTTTCTTTCTTTCTCTCCCCCACCCCCCCCCCTCTCTCTCTCTTTCTCTCTCGCATTGTAATAATTTTTATCTCAAGAGGATGTGAACTCTTTTATCCGTTTTGTTGCACATGTTACATAGATAATTGTTAATTAGACGTATTTTCTTACAGCATTTACATCAGCTACTTCAACAAGTAAAGCATCTCCGTGTAGGCATATTTAGACACACCCACGAATAGTTAATTCGCTGATACCCCACCTCATCCTCTGACATATAATTTACAACCACTATACGTGATTAAGTTTAGTTATAAAAAATATTCCACGTGCTAGAATGTCCAGTAGAAACATGTCCGTCACAGGTCACGTGGTTCAGGAGACCAGTCATCTGATCAATGCCGATATCTGGGAAATAATAGACATTCTAAATAAAACGGTCATCGGGTCGGGCATATGCCTGCTGGGCATCGTCACTAACATCATCAACATGGTCGTCTTTGTTCGGTAACTTTCTTTGTCTGCCTGTGAGTTGTAGAGAAAACAAAATTAGATAAATAGAAAAACAAACAAACAAACAAAATCATCGTCATCAACAAAAGAAGTCTGAATGTCTCGTAGCATTTGTACGCAGTAGAGGTGTGAAGTGTTAGTGCCTTCACATGTCAAGGCTAATACAACATTTAAGGTAGGGATGCCAGCGCTTGTTCTCCCTGTGTTTGTTTTACCCCGAAAGTCCCAGGTACCCATTTGTGTAGGCTGAGCTGACCACGGTGCTAACAGGTGCTAGTGGGTCCTAAAACTTTTCTCGCAAGTGAGAAATCGAATCAGGGACCATCTGATCGGCTGACGAGTGAATTAACCACTACACCACAGCGGGAAAAATATGTTGTTGTGGTATCTATAACCAGCATAGACTTGTCTTGGGGAAATATTTCATGAGCTTATCTTTTTTAATACCTCAACTATTTGTAACTTCTTCTTCTTCTTCTTCTTCTTCTTCTTCTTCTAAAAAGGGAGCTGTTCACGTTGTGTCGCAGTTTTGCACCCTACAGCCCATCACATCCGACGTCGGGTCGGTGAACTTTTGGGACCGCGGGTACTTCTTCTAAAAGCATTCCCTAGTCTCTGGGCTAGACCACCATCTGTTTCTATGGGCCACCATTGGGGAGGTAAAATAGGGTCTTGGTCATCTATGATTCGCTAACTCTGGCACAAACAGTCAACTAATTATCGGAGAAAGTTTCCACATTCAGCTTGAGTAGAGCGTCTGTGTCCTCCTCGTTAAACAATTTTTTTATTATCGCTGGCAGTGTTGGGTGGTGGACATGTTTAAGAGTTACACCAAACTAATCTTTTTAAACTGTCTCCATGGAAGATCACGTGTCTTCCCTGAGATTTGACTCCCAGGCGGATTCCAGGTTGCGGACAATGACTGAAATAGTTGTAGGTTCACTTTGGCAATTCAAAGCAGACTGTTCTAACCATTCCCTATCCGACACCATATTTTTGGTTCGAGGTCGTAACATTATCCCCAGTAGATGTTGAATATTAGAAAGAGCTTTTAGTTTCTACTAGAAAATAAATGTCTTTCACATGGTGATGAGATGAAGATCTTGGAACAAAAGAAGAGAAGAACTAGACACTAGACAGTTTAACAAACTTGGACAGTCATCGGGTAGTAAATAGTCAATAGGCACTTAACAGTTATCCGGCACTTAACATTTATTCCTCACTTAATAATCATTCGGCACTTAACATTTATCCCGCACTTAACAATCATTCTTCACTTAATGATCATTCGCACTTAACAATCATCCGGCACTTAACATTTGTCCCTCACTTAATAATCATCCGGCACTTAACAATCATCCGGAACTTAACAATCACCCAGCACTGAAAACCACTTGTGTGCGGTCGTATTATAATGTATCAGAATTTTAATTTCTTGAGCCTTTAAAAATAAAATTTGTTTTACAGTTCGTTGTATCCTCATTTAATACACATTTTTAAGGGAATGCATTTTTCCCATCGCAACATATGCCTGTGAGTCCTGGATATTTAACAAAAAGCTGAGAAACACATAAATGTCTTTGAGTGTAAATGCTATAGAAGAGTTCTTCAAATATCAGACACAAAAAAAGAACAAATATATCTATACTAAAAGAACTTAATATTGAAGAAGGTTGTCTAGTAAAGAGGATTACACTGAGAACACTTAAATATTTTTGACACATTAAACATCATGAGAATTTAGAGAAGACCGTCTTGGAAGGATGCATAATGGGAAAAAGAAAGAGAGGACGACCAAGGTGAAGATGGCTGCAAGACATCGTTGATGATCTGCAAAATGGACACATCAGCAGCAGGGTATCTTGCTCACAACCGAGACGCCTACAGGAGAGCTGTTAGGGAGGCAAAATTTTGCAAGGGACATGCAAATGACTGACTGAATGAAAGAATTACGCTTTTATCTCTGCCATTATTTACTTCACCTACCTAGCCACTCTTTGTGGTGTTTTTTTTTTGTTTTGTTTCAACAGCCAGGGCCTGTCAGATCCTGTGAACATCAGTTTCCTAGCACTGGCTGTAGCAGACTTGGGAGGTGTCACGTGCCTGCTAGGGTCTAATCTGGGCTCCCATCCTCTCTTGATTAAAAATGTGAATCTTCCCTACGTGCCACATGAATTTTTCACTATAACAGCGGGTAAGAGAACTTTCTTACAACTCAAAGCCAGGTAGCTTGTCCTGCTGTACGGCATGGTTATCACACTATATGTAGTAACTAAAAGTATCGAATATGTTCTCTTTCTCTTTAGGTTTCGTATACGCAAGCTTGTAGACAAAGAGATGGGTCCCCTCCAAGTATCTCATCATCAGTAGGTCTTTATGAGTGCCCAACATTTTCCCATAAATATTAGAAGATTAAACTGGAAGTTGGATAAAGTGCAGAATCAACAAAGTTAACATCAAGAATGTCAGATTATTTAGCAAAGCACACTGACAGATTATTCGTATTTTCGACTAAAACATTCTCTAATTATGAACAACTGAGACATTGAAAAGACAAGCTGAAATAGAGAGAGATGAATATTCGTGGGTAGAAATCTTGAAAATAAAGAGACTACATAAAATAATAACCAGAATCTATTCCAAAAATATATGTTCTACATCCAGTGTACCAGGGTACGTTAGTTATAAGACTCGTATTATTCTCATTGCAGTTGTATCCTTTTGTCTACAGGCAATACTCGGACATACTTCTCAAGGGTAGCAATGTGGATTACAGTATTCATCACCATCCAAAGATGTCTCTGCATTTCTATGCCATTGAAAGTGAAGATAGTCCTCACGCCTCCCAGAACTTGTATTATAATCACTTTCACGTACGTGGCTGTGTTTTTTCTATACAACTTTATATTGTGTTATTCCACCAGACTTACATGGAAAATCTGTGCAGACATGAACAGAACATTACTTGGTGTTAGTTTTCTAGAAGACTTCGATATCATTGTAGAAATTGGGAATCATTTATACTCCTTATTTCAAAATGCTTCATTTGTAATAATTATTATTACAACAACTACATTAGTTTTTCAGCTAAACAAGCAAAGAAAATGGCGTCTAGGTACGACCAAGTTCAGTTCTGAACATTCTATAACTTGTCCCAAAAGGGACCAACGGCTTGGAGTCCTAGTTTCTGTTTTGTCGGCAATTTTTATCATTTGTCACATTCCTGGAATCGTTGGATTTATTTTTAGCTACGATTTGCCACCGGAAAATATTATCCTATCAGAACCCAGCATAATCGTAGTCACGTGGACTTTAGCTACCTTGACAGAAGCTATAAATTCAAGTGTGTGTTTCTTTGTTTATTACAAAATGAGTTCCAAGTACTGGAAAAAATTGAATGAAATATTGAGTTGGAAAGGCTGTGTGAAGGGGCTCGTAACTGTGGGCACGTGACGTAGCTGAATCTTGTGTGATGTTGTGGTACTGAATGTCCAGGATTTCAGGAGCGAACATTTTGAAGGTGAATTCCCGTGCCATGGTGAAATAAATTATAAAACAACGAAATAGTTTCTTCTGTGAGGCAAAGTGTAGTTCGGTATTACTGACAAAAGAGATAGGAGTGGTAAATGCCGCTGTAGTGTGGTCATCAAATCAGTGATGTGTAAAACTTTATCCTGTTATCACAATGGTTACCGATAAGGGTCATATCTCCACACTGTGTACAGTTATTTAAATGTTTAACTTACTGCAGAGATCGATGTGCTCCAAATAATTGGGGGGGGGGGGCGCTTTTAAGAATATTAAGTTCCCTTTCTTTTGCACCTACAAATCTGAGATTGCCGGAATGAAACTAGGTATATCTGATCTCAGGGACCACATCATTAAGATTAGGCCAAAATTAACACATGCACAGACTCCTGATAAGTTTTAGGATCTATAAAAAGAAACATCTATGTTAGGCCTACTTTCTAAACATCTGTGTTAGGCCTACTTTCTAAACATCTATGTTAGGCCTACTTTCTAAACATCTATGTTAGGCCTACTTTCTAAACATCTATGTTAGGCCTACTTTCTAAATGTATCAAAACCAAGCGAGTATATTCCTTCATTCTGTGGTTTAAATGAGTAAATAGGAGCTTATTTATCAAAACAAAAGCGGTGAACCTGAGATGACCGACGATCATCCTCCGCTCAAAGAGTGATGATCGTCCCTCACTCTAAGATTGAGTATCCTTCACTCTAAGACTGATGATCCTCTTCCAATCTAAGATTGATGATTATCCTCCGCTTTAAGATGTGCTGCTGTATTATCTCAGATCTACCCTTTGCTAATACTGAAAAGACAAACTGATGTATACAGGCAGTGAAGGATGTCACGGATGTGACGTTTTTGTTATCAAAGAGAACTGAGTGGTTGACAGCAGGTCGAGAATCTGACGCTGAACTGTTAAGTTGTGTCCATATCTGTGATGGAGGTCTTGGGTTTGCAAGGATTTGTGGGTTTTTTTTCTGTGTCATTCTGTGGATTGCGTAAAATTATGACTGATTAGATACCTAGTAGTTACGGCTCGCAAGTAAATGTAACTTGTCTGTGGCGTATGCAAGTGTAACAGTTTTGTCACCTTGGTGCACAGAGCGGAGGAAAGGACTTTTATGATTATAGCAGTATTCGGGTAAAAACGGTTGGATTGATAGAAAGGGCATTATTATGTGTTTTCTTTTTGAATTTCCTCGTTCTGAGATCCTTCGAGAAGGTCACGTGGGGTGTAAAACCCGTGACAGGGAATTGTGGGGGCAAGGCTCAGTGCGTGGAGTCAGTTTTGGTTTGAATGTGTAACTGTGTGGACGTTGTTTTTTTTTTTGGAGCTGTGTGATGTCTTCGTGGAACATATGAACATTGGAGTTGTACGTATGAATGAACTGGCCACATGGCAGGGATAACAAGCCGGCAGTCGAATTTAATGTTATTTTCATCAGCATTGTCATCATTCCATTAATAAATGTTCCAAGTCACCGTTACCCAGGATTTACTTGAGTATCTGTACCAGTTGTCGTCAACGTGAGGTTTTGAACGAGCCTGGATGAGAAGTATGTCTGGGAAAGTGGTTAACTAATCCAGCAAGTGAGAGTGAGACCTAGAATTCTGTGTGTAACTGGTCCAGTAACCTCACATCTCGAAGAACAAGATGGAAGTCGACCCTGTTATTCACGTGCGTAACGTGAATCAGCACAACTTATATCGACACGGCCCAGCTAACGAATGTCATATACACAGCAAAGTCTGTGTCACCAAAAGATTACCCTGTTATTTCAAGATGCACCATGGCACAAAATCCTGTTATAATTGGTGCCGTCGGGGAGACCCACCTTGGCGACATAAAACTATGATCGGTGGAGGTGTCGCAGTGGGGCGACACACACACTTGGTACAGAAGGTAATGTCCTGGCCCTAAGGTAAGACGAACTCCTGCTGCTCTGTGCCGACTCTATTCTTGTTATTTTCGATTTCGCCAACAAGAACTGTCAGCGGCATGGACTGTTTTCATTCATCGTTGCTTGTATGAGCCTGATTGTCGTATGCTGTCCGTACGTGAGAGGGATCTATTCTTGTATGCTGTCCGTACGTGAGAGGGATCTGTTCTTGTATGCTGTCCGTACGTGAGAGGGATCTGTTCTTGTATGCTGTCCGTACGTGAGAGGGATCTGTTCTTGTATGCTGTCCGTACGTGAGAGGGACCTGTTCTTGTATGCTGTCCGTACGTGAGAGGGATCTGTTCTTGTATTCTGTCCTACTAGCCCTTCCAAGCTGTCCTGGAGGCGGATGGGGAGATGATTCGGCACTCTAGCGTGCTGTGCATACGGAGGGGGCCAACCCTGGCTCTCTGGCTTGCTATGTCCTGGAGGAGCTATCTCTGGCTCTAAATGTTTCCTGATGGAGATCACTCCCTGGAGGGGAGCCAGCTACACCCTCTCGGAGTAAGAGCTTGGAACTTGTTTCGTTTTCTCTCTAGCTCCAGGAGTAGGTACTTTATCGAACGTTTGGACTAATTTCCTTTTCTTTTGATGGAATTCATCAGGTCTTGTGGTGGATAGTAGTAACAGTTTTGGGTTAGTTAGGTAATTCTTCCTTTACTTACAGTAAAATAATTAGTTAGGTAATTCTTCCTTTCATCATCATCATCATGTGCCGTGCCGACTGGCGTTGGCTATTATGCTTCTCCAGAGTATCCGATCCTTCATGCAGGCCATCAGCTCAGTTGGTGATCTCCTCTCACACCATCACGTCAGACTGTCCAGTATCATTTCTCTTTGTCTTCCTCTTGATCTTCTTCCTTCTATTTAATTAAAAAGGGGTATAAACTTCCTAAACACAATCACATCAGTATGAAATTTAGGAGCTTCAGAAAATTTAACCTAGAATTATTCCTTAATGATTTGCAAGAATCTTCACTTACACACGTGTACCAACTAACTGACCCTGATGAGGCAATAGAATATTGGCTAAAGATCTTCAGAGATATATTAGACAAACATGTCCCCATGAAAGAGATGAGAGTAAAACACCAGACAGTTTAACAAACTTGGACAGTCATCGGGTAGTAAATAGTCAATAGGCACTTAACAGTTATCCGGCACTTAACATTTATCCCTCACTTAATAATCATCCGGCACTTAACATTTATTCCTCACTTAATAATCATCGGACACTTAACATTTATTCCTCACTTAATAATCATCGGACACTTAACATTTATTCCGCACTTAACAATCATTCGGCACTTAACATTTGTCCCTCACTTAATAATCATCGGACACTTAACATTTATTCCTCACTTAATAATCATCGGACACTTAACATTTATTCCTCACTTAATAATCATCGGACACTTAACATTTATTCCTCACTTAATAATCATCGGACACTTAACATTTATCCCGCACTTAACAATCATTCGGCACTTAACATTTGTCCCTCACTTAATAATCATCCGTCACTTAACAATCATCCTGCATTTAATAATCATCCGGAAATTAACAGTCATCCGGCACTTAACATTTGTCCCTCACTTAATAATCATCCGGCACTTAACAATCACCCAGTACTGAAAACCACTTGTGTGCGGTCGTATTATAATGTATCAGAATTTTAATTTCTTGAGCCTTTAAAAATAAAATTTGTTTTACAGTTTGTTGAATCCTCATTTAATACACATTTTTAAGGGAATGCATTTTTCACATCGCAACATATGCCTGTGAGTCCTGGATATTTAACAAAAAGCTGAGAAACACATAAATGTCTTTGAGTGTAAATGCTATAGAAGAGTTCTCCAAATATCAGACACAAAAAAAGAACAAATATATCTATACTAAAAGAACTTAATATTGAAGAAGGTTGTCTAGTAAAGAGGATTACACTGAGAACACTTAAATATTTTTGACACATTAAACATCATGAGAATTTAGAGAAGACCGTCTTGGAAGGATGCATAATGGGAAAAAGAAAGAGAGGACGACCAAGGTGAAGATGGCTGCAAGACATCGTTGATGATCTGCAAAATGGACACATCAGCAGCAGGGCATCTTGCTCACAACCGAGACGCCTACAGGAGAGCTGTTAGGGAGGCAAAATTTTGCAAGGGACATGCAAATGACTGACTGAATGAAAGAATTACGCTTTTATCTCTGCCATTATTTACTTCATCTACCTAGCCACTCTTTGTGGTGTTTTTTTTTTTGTTTTGTTTCAACAGCCAGGGCCTGTCAGATCCTGTGAACATCAGTTTCCTAGCACTGGCTGTAGCAGACTTGGGAGGTGTCACGTGCCTGCTAGGGTCTAATCTGGGCTCCCATCCTCTCTTGATTAAAAATGTGAATCTTCCCTACGTGCCACATGAATTTTTCACTGTAACAGCGGGTAAGAGAACTTTCTTACAACTCAAAGCCAGGTAGCTTGTCCTGCTGTACGGCATGGTTATCACACTATATGTAGTAACTAAAAGTATCGAATATGTTCTCTTTCTCTTTAGGTTTCGTATACGCAAGCTTGTAGACAAAGAGATGGGTCCCCTCCAAGTATCTCATCATCAGTAGGTCTTTATGAGTGCCCAACATTTTCCCATAAATATTAGAAGATTGAACTGGAAGTTGGATAAAGTGCAGAATCAACAAAGTTAACATCAAGAATGTCAGATTATTTAGCAAAGCACACTGACAGATTATTCGTATTTTCGACTAAAACATTCTCTAATTATGAACAACTGAGACATTGAAAAGACAAGCTGAAATAGAGAGAGATGAACATTCGTGGGTAGAAATCTTGAAAATAAAGAGACTACATAAAATAATAACCAGAATCTATTCCAAAAATATATGTTCTACATCCGGTGTACCAGGGTACGTTAGTTATAAGACTCGTATTATTCTCATTGCAGTTGTATCCCTTTTGTGGGCTTACTCTACAGGCAATACTCGAACATACTTCTCAAGGGTAGCAATGTGGATTACAGTATTCATCACCATCCAAAGATGTCTCTGCATTTCTATGCCATTGAAAGTGAAGATAGTCCTCACGCCTCCCAGAACTTGTATTATAATCACTTTCACGTACGTGGCTGTGTTTTTTCTGTACAACTTTATATTGTGTTATTCCACCAGACTTACATGGAAAATCTGTGCAGACATGAACAGAACATTACTTGGTGTTAGTTTTCTAGAAGACTTCGATATCATTGTAGAAATTGGGAATCATTTATACTCCTTATTTCAAAATGCTTCATTTGTAATAATTATTATTACAACAACTACATTAGTTTTTCAGCTAAACAAGCAAAGAAAATGGCGTCTAGGTACGACCAAGTTCAGTTCTGAACATTCTATAACTTGTTCCAAAAGGGACCAACGGCTTGGAGTCCTAGTTTCTGTTTTGTCGGCAATTTTGATCATTTGTCACATTCCTGGAATCGTTGGATTTATTTTTAGCTACGATTTGCCACCGGAAAATATTATCCTATCAGAACCCAGCATAATCGTAGTCACGTGGACTTTAGCTACCTTGACAGAAGCTATAAATTCAAGTGTGTGTTTCTTTGTTTATTACAAAATGAGTTCCAAGTACCGGAAAAAATTGAATGAAATATTGAGTTGGAAAGGCTGTGTGAAGGGGCTCGTAACTGTGGGCACGTGACGTAGCTGAATCTTGTGTGATGTTGTGGTACTGAATGTCCAGGATTTCAGGAGCGAACATTTTGAAGGTGAATTCCCGTGCCATGGTGAAATAAATTATAAAACAACGAAATAGTTTCTTCTGTGAGGCAAAGTGTAGTTCGGTATTACTGACAAAAGAGATAGGAGTGGTAAATGCCGCTGTAGTGTGGTCATCAAATCAGTGATGTGTAAAACTTTATCCTGTTATCACAATGGTTACCGATAAGGGTCATATCTCCACACTGTGTACAGTTATTTAAATGTTTAACTTACTGCAGAGATCGATGTGCTCCAAATAATTGGGGGGGGGGGGGCGCTTTTAAGAATATTAAGTTCTCTTTCTTTTGCACCTACAAATCTGAGATTGCCGGAATGAAACTAGGTATATCTGATCTCAGGGACCACATCATTAAGATTAGGCCAAAATTAACACATGCACAGACTCCTGATAAGTTTTAGGATCTATAAAAAGAAACATCTATGTTAGGCCTACTTTCTAAACATCTATGTTAGGCCTACTTTCTAAACATCTATGTTAGGCCTACTTTCTAAACATCTATGTTAGGCCTACTTTCTAAACATCTATGTTAGGCCTACTTTCTAAATGTATCAAAACCAAGCGAGTATATTCCTTCATTCTGTGGTTTAAATGAGTAAATAGGAGCTTATTTATCAAAACAAAAGCGGTGAACCTGAGATGACCGACGATCATCCTCCGCTCAAAGAGTGATGATCGTCCCTCACTCTAAGATTGAGTATCCTTCACTCTAAGACTGATGATCCTCTTCCAATCTAAGATTGATGATTATCCTCCGCTTTAAGATGTGCTGCTGTATTATCTCAGATCTACCCTTTGCTAATACTGAAAAGACAAACTGATGTATACAGGCAGTGAAGGATGTCACGGATGTGACGTTTTTGTTATCAAAGAGAACTGAGTGGTTGACAGCAGGTCGAGAATCTGACGCTGAACTGTTAAGTTGTGTCCATATCTGTGATGGAGGTCTTGGGTTTGCAAGGATTTGTGGGTTTTTTTTCTGTGTCATTCTGTGGATTGCGTAAAATTATGACTGATTAGATACCTAGTAGTTACGGCTCGCAAGTAAATGTAACTTGTCTGTGGCGTATGCAAGTGTAACAGTTTTGTCACCTTGGTGCACAGAGCGGAGGAAATGACTTTTATGATTATAGCAGTATTCGGGTAAAAACGGTTGGATTGATAGAAAGGGCATTATTATGTGTTTTCTTTTTGAATTTCCTCGTTCTGAGATCCTTCGAGAAGGTCACGTGGGGTGTAAAACCCGTGACAGGGAATTGTGGGGGCAAGGCTCAGTGCGTGGAGTCAGTTTTGGTTTGAATGTGTAACTGTGTGGACGTTGTTTTTTTTTTTGGAGCTGTGTGATGTCTTCGTGGAACATATGAACATTGGAATTGTACGTATGAATGAACTGGCCACATGGCAGGGATAACAAGCCGGCAGTCGAATTTAATGTTATTTTCATCAGCATTGTCATCATTCCATTAATAAATGTTCCAAGTCACCGTTACCCAGGATTTACTTGAGTATCTGTACCAGTTGTCGTCAACGTGAGGTTTTGAACGAGCCTGGATGAGAAGTATGTCTGGGAAAGTGGTTAACTAATCCAGCAAGTGAGAGTGAGACCTAGAATTCTGTGTGTAACTGGTCCAGTAACCTCACATCTCGAAGAACAAGATGGAAGTCGACCCTGTTATTCACGTGCGTAACGTGAATCAGCACAACTTATATCGACACGGCCCAGCTAACGAATGTCATATACACAGCAAAGTCTGTGTCACCAAAAGATTACCCTGTTATTTCAAGATGCACCATGGCACAAAATCCTGTTATAATTGGTGCCGTCGGGGAGACCCACCTTGGCGACATAAAACTATGATCGGTGGAGGTGTCGCAGTGGGGCGACACACACACTTGGTACAGAAGGTAATGTCCTGGCCCTAAGGTAAGACGAACTCCTGCTGCTCTGTGCCGACTCTATTCTTGTTATTTTCGATTTCGCCAACAAGAACTGTCAGCGGCATGGACTGTTTTCATTCATCGTTGCTTGTATGAGCCTGATTGTCGTATGCTGTCCGTACGTGAGAGGGATCTATTCTTGTATGCTGTCCGTACGTGAGAGGGATCTGTTCTTGTATGCTGTCCGTACGTGAGAGGGATCTGTTCTTGTATGCTGTCCGTACGTGAGAGGGATCTGTTCTTGTATGCTGTCCGTACGTGAGAGGGACCTGTTCTTGTATGCTGTCCGTACGTGAGAGGGATCTGTTCTTGTATTCTGTCCTACTAGCCCTTCCAAGCTGTCCTGGAGGCGGATGGGGAGATGATTCGGCACTCTAGCGTGCTGTGCATACGGAGGGGGCCAACCCTGGCTCTCTGGCTTGCTATGTCCTGGAGGAGCTATCTCTGGCTCTAAATGTTTCCTGATGGAGATCACTCCCTGGAGGGGAGCCAGCTACACCCTCTCGGAGTAAGAGCTTGGAACTTGTTTCGTTTTCTCTCTAGCTCCAGGAGTAGGTACTTTATCGAACGTTTGGACTAATTTCCTTTTCTTTTGATGGAATTCATCAGGTCTTGTGGTGGATAGTAGTAACAGTTTTGGGTTAGTTAGGTAATTCTTCCTTTACTTACAGTAAAATAATTAGTTAGGTAATTCTTCCTTTCATCATCATCATCATGTGCCGTGCCGACTGGCGTTGGCTATTATGCTTCTCCAGAGTATCCGATCCTTCATGCAGGCCATCAGCTCAGTTGGTGATCTCCTCTCACACCATCACGTCAGACTGTCCAGTATCATTTCTCTTTGTCTTCCTCTTGATCTTCTTCCTTCTATTTAATTAAAAAGGGGTATAAACTTCCTAAACACAATCACATCAGTATGAAATTTAGGAGCTTCAGAAAATTTAACCTAGAATTATTCCTTAATGATTTGCAAGAATCTTCACTTACACACGTGTACCAACTAACTGACCCTGATGAGGCAATAGAATATTGGCTAAAGATCTTCAGAGATATATTAGACAAACATCCATATTATCGTCATTATCAAAACCACTCGAAAAACACATACACAAAATAACTCTACGACACATGCAAGAGAACAATTTACTCATAGACAGTCAGTCAGGCTTTAGACCCAATCATTCCTGCCACACAGCTCTTACCAAAATGACAGAAAACTGGTTAGTAAACATAAATGACGACAGACTATGTGGTGCCATCTTTGTCGACTTTAAAAAGGCATTTGATATGATTGACCACGATATTCTTGTAAAAAAAATAAAGACTTATAGACTGCACCCCGACCTAATAAAATTAATTGCATCGTTTCTTTCAGACAGACAACAGGTAGTATTCTTCAACAATTCTCTATCAAATTCTGCTAAAGTTGACACTGGTGTTCCGCAAGGTTCTATTCTAGGCCCGTTGCTCTTTGCTATCTATATCAATGATCTTCCACTTCATCTTAAACACTCTTCTTGTGACCTTTTTGCCGATGATTGCACAGTCTACACCAGTGACTACGATTGTGTTAATCTAGAATCAACTCTTCAGGTCGAGTTATACAATTTAATTGGATGGAGCAAAAATAATGGCATGATTATAAACACCGATAAAACAAAATCAATGCTCATAACAACAAGACAGAAATTACAAAACGCAACAAAAACAACACTTCGGCTCTGTACAGAAACATCACAGATAGAAAACGTTAGCGAGCACAAAACACTAGGTCTTATTATTGACCAACATCTGACCTGGAACTCTCATGTGCAATGTCTAACAAAACTCATCGCACAAAAAGTATACCAATTAGCTAAAATTAAGCACTTCATAGATCAAGACACTAGGAAGACATACTACATAGCTCATATACAAACACATTTAGACTACTGCTCAACAGTTTGGGATGGTTGCTCAGTGTCAAATACAAAAAGGCTTTGCTCTCTCCAAAAGCGAGCAGTAAAGCTTATTAGTGGCAAAGATCAAGCACAAACAACTAAGCATCCCAAACGTATCAAAATACTACCTCTTAAGAACAGGTTCCTCTTCAACAAGGCCAAGTTAGTACATCAAATTCTTTCACGGCATGCCCCGCCTTATCTATGGAACCTGTTTAAATTTAGCCCAAAGTGCAGCCAACGCTTGAACAACATATGTCTTCCAAAACCTAGACTTGATCTTTACAAGAAAAGCTTTAGTTATTCTGGAGCTCATCTTTGGAATACCCTCCCATCCTATATAAAAAATATAAATTATACTCCTTCCTACAACTACAAGCTTTCCCAATATCTATTTGATGTCGACTACATGCCTCCATGAATTATAAAACTTAAAAGTTATCTTAAGCTGCTCTTACAGACACCGAATGCAATTAATTGTTTTCTGAATAGTCCCGAAAATTTTGTTTAGTAGATAGTCATTTATAATGTATGTAGTTACTTCTGTACTGAGTGAATGTTTAAGAGCGAAACGTAAATGTTATATTTTATTTTATGTCTCTCAGATTCAATGTTAGTTATGTTTGTTATATGAACAGCATATTTGTAGAATGTCTGGAATAGAGTGAAAGATGTATGATAAAGGGCAGAATGTCAGACGGGCCTGCGTGCCCAATTCTTAACCCTTTTGAAATAAAGATCAATCAATCAATCCTTCTATTTTTCCTGTTGTTATAATATTTTCAATGCCCCCTCTTCTCATTGCATGTACTATGAAAGTACATTGTTTCTCTCTTATTTTTTTGACAAGGTTTTTTGTCTCTCCAGCTCTTCTCATACATTCTTCATTAGTTATTTTTGCTGTCCAGGGGATTCGCAACATTCTTCTAATAAACCACATTTCTGCTGCTTCCAATGATTTTTGTGCAGACTTGCCTATTGTCCATGATTCACTTCCATATAACAAGATAGGTTCAATATAGCATTTTAGGACTCGTTTTCTAACATTTATTGATAAGGATGTGTTGGTTAATATGTTTCTCATATTAATTCTTCCTTTACTTATAGTAAAATAATTAGTTAGGTTACGTTAGATTATGAACTGAGTTTGCTTTCTGTGCCATTGCAATGTTTGCGTCAAATCTTTTCGGTCGTTTATGTGCTTTTTTTAGTGGACGATTGTTATTATGTAGTATTTGAGCACAAATGGTATGCTCGCCTTTGTATTGAGTTGAGTTCTGAATGGATTACGCTGCATTTTTTATTCCTCAGTGTTTATGTGTGTACGATATTTTTATTCTGGGAGTTGGCGTGTTTTTTTCTCCCTACGCCATCTATGTAAACAAATTTTGTGTAACTTTATTATTGTTATTTAACTTGGCTTTTTGTTTTGATATATTTGGCCAGGCTGATTTTTGGCTTTTATTGTATTCTAAGTGTGATTCGAGTACTGGCGCATTTATTTTTGCATGTTTAACAAGATTTGGAAAGAAGAAAAGGTCCCTTCTAATTGGAAGAAAGGAATCATTGTTATAATACCAAAAAAGGGCAACCTTAGTGACTGTAACAACTGGAGAGGAGTAACCTTAATATCAGTTGTGTTAAAAGTATTTTGCAAGTTCATTTTCAATAGACTCAAAGATATAGTGGATACTGCAATGAGAGAAGAACAAGCAGGATTTCGAAAAGGGAGAAGCTGTCTCGACCAGATCTTTACTCTCAGAATAATACTTGAAGAACATATTGAAAAGCAGAAACCATTAATACTGAACTTCATAGATTTTAAAAAGGCATTTGATAACATACACAGATATTCATTATGGAGAATTTTATGTCTATATGGAATACCATCTAAAAGTGTCAACATCATTAAGGACTTATACAATGGATATGTTTGTGCAGTCAAGACAGAAGAAGGGATGAGTGAATGGTTCCAGATTGAAACAGGCGTGAAACAAGGATGTATACTGACTCCTTTACTTTTTGGGTTTACAATAAACTTCATAATGAAAAAATGCTGCACAGGTAACATAAAACAAGTATGAAACTACACAAGAAGCCATTGCAGTAAATGTGTAATAATAAAGTGCATAAGCTTGGAAAAAAAGTAGGAATAGTTTTATTAATTAACGAGCACACAGTTTACACCTGACTTACACGCATAGTAGCTCTCATTCCTACAAGTCCTCATTGCAGGCATGTCCAGTACTCTTTCAACATACAAGGAGAATCTCCATAAGATAACTTCTCTATAAATACTTGTCCTTTCTGTCCACTATTTCAGTTTCTCCCATTTGTTACTATTTTTTTGTAAAACTGAGACATACATTTCTGCCATCCTACCTAAGTCACTTTTTTATTCGTTTCAACAGCCAGGGCCTGTCAGATCCTGTGAACATCAGTTTCCTTGCACTGGCTGTAGCGAACATGGGAGTGGTCACGTGCCTGCTGTGGTTTAATCTTGTCTCCCATCCTCTCTTGATTAAGAATGTGAACCTTCGTTATTCGGCAGGTGAATTTGCCTCTTTAACACCGGGTAAGAGAACTTTCCTATAACTCTAGTCATGCTGCTAAACCTCCTGTAACGCATAGTTATCATGCACTGTATTTATCAGTTAAAAGTATAGAATTTATCGTCTTCTGTCTTCGGGTTCGCATGCTCAGGCATGTAGACAAAAAGACAGGCTGCCTCCAGGTATCTCATCGTAAGTAGTTCTTCATGAGGGCCCTCAATTTCTCACAGCTGAAAGTTCGATGAGGTGATCAATCAGTAAAGCTACGTGAAGAATGTCAGATTATTTGACAAAACGCTGTGACAGATTATTCGTCTTTTGACACACAAAAAATCTTAAATTATGAACAAATGAGATACCGAAAACACAAGCTGAAATAGAGAGGTATGAAAATTCGTGAATAGAAAACTGGACAAGAAAGTGAAAGTTTCTATTTTGTATTTAGAGCGTACCTGGGGTACATCAGACATTAGATACTTATTAATCTTTTTGTGGTTTTATTTTTATGTTCACTTTATTCCACAGACAGCGTTCGGACATACTTCTCTAACGTAACAGTCTGGATCACCATTTTCATCAGCCTCCAAAGATGTCTGTGTATCTCCATGCCACTGAAGGTGAAGATAGCTCTCTCACCTCTCAGAACTTGTATTATAATCACTTTCAC
This sequence comes from Achatina immaculata, assembly GCA_009760885.1. Lineage (NCBI taxonomy): Eukaryota > Metazoa > Mollusca > Gastropoda > Stylommatophora > Achatinidae > Lissachatina > Lissachatina immaculata. Next base: position 6,384,648 of record CM019700.1, read on the forward strand.
CTACGTGGCTGTGTTTTTTCTGCACAGCTTCATAATGTTTTGTTCGGCCAGACTTTCATGGAAATTCTGTGAAGACATGAATAGAACATTACTTGTTGCTGACTTTCTAGATACTTTCGAAAGCGTTGTGAGGATTGGAATTCATTTATACACTGTATTTCTGTTTGCTTCTTTTGTAATAGTTATAGTCACAACAGCTACATTAGTTTTTCAGCTAAACAAGCAAAGAAAATGGCGTCTAAGTACGGCCAAGTTCAGTTCTGAACATTCTCTAACTTGTTCCAAAAGGGACCAACGACTTGGAGTCCTAGTTTCTGTCTTATCAGCCATTCTGATAGTTTGTTACATTCCAGGAATCGTTGGACTTATTTTTAGCCACGGAGTGTGGCCGAGAAATATGGCCTTGTCTAGAACCGATATAACCATGATGAGATGGAGTATAGCTTTCGTGTCAGAGGCTACAAATTCAAGTGTGTATTTGTTTGTTTATTACAAAATGAGTTCCAAGTACCGGAAAACATTGAATGAAACGTTTTCGAAAATCTGTGTGAAGGAACACGCAAATCTAGAAAAGTAATGTGACGGTATCTTTGTAATGTTGTGTTAAATATGTAGGAGTTAAAGAAAAAACAATCTGAGGGTAAATTCCTCTGACATGCTGAAATAAATTATGAAAGAATAAAGTATTTTGTTTTCTGGGACAAAGTTTAAATCTATATCAATGAGATATGAATATCCTTCAAGAGTGCCCAAACCATGCGGACCTGAGGCGTGAGACATGGCCAGAGGGCACAAGCTTGGGGAAAAATCTTTGAGTCTTCTATAAAGATCTGGACAGGACTGCTGGCTGTGACCTGTCGACAGGGATCAGGATCTGACATGATCAACAACCTAGAACGAAGAAGAAGAAGAAGAAGACTAACATGAGACAGAAGTGGTAACAGTGGTCGTATTGTAGTCATCAAGTCAATGATGTGGAAAATTGTCTCCTAGATTCACACTGCTTACTGATAAGAGTCAGAGATTCACACTGCTTACTGATAAGAGTCCTAGATTCACAATACTTACTGGTAAGAGTCCTAGATTCACACTACTTACTGGTAAGAGTCCTAGATTCACACTACTTACTGGTAAGAGTCAGAGATTCACACTGCTTACTGATAAGAGTCAGAGATTCACACTGCTTACTGATAAGAGTCAGAGATTCACACTGCTTACTGATAAGAGTCCTAGATTCACACTACTTAATGGTAAGAGTCCTAGATTCACACTACTTACTGGTAAGAGTCAGAGATTCACACTACTTACTGGTAAGAGTCCTAGATTCACACTACTTACTGGTAAGAGTCCTAGATTCACACTACTTACTGATAAGAGTCAGAGATTCACACTACTTACTGATAAGAGTCCTAGATTCACACTACTTACTGATAAGAGTCCTATCCCCGGAATGTCTACAGGTATTTAAATGTTTACCACACTGCAGGGATCCATGTGCAACAAATAATATGGGAGCACTTTTAGAAGAATATTTATAACTTCTGAAAATTTCTTTAACAATTACAAATCTGAGATTGCGGATATGATACAAGCAGTGTCTCATGAACCATATCCGTAAGATGTGGTAAAAAAATAACCTCATTCTCTGACTCAATATCACTGTTGGGATCTGTAAAACAGAAAATTCTATTTTAAGCTGACTTTCCAAATTTAGTAAACCCAAGTTGTGACAGTAATGATAATGGGAGGACAGAAAAGTAAACACATAGCACGTGTGGTTGATGCGGGAATTCCAGAATCTAATATTAATTGTTCATTATGAAAAACAGTGGGACTAAGGAATATAAGCGACGTAAAAAGAAGAAGATGACTTGACAACGATCAACAAGAGGAGAGAAGGAAAGACACAGACACACAGAAAGACCTGGATACTTAGATAGGGACAGTGACAGACCTAAAGTTAGACTTTGGATTGTGCCACTGTGTTGAAAGTTACAACAATATAAAGCAGGAAATGAAACATCCAACAGGGTTTTCACTCACTACATTTCACGTTGTTGGTTGTTATAAACGAGGAAGAACGATCATGTTACGTACTGTGGGTTATATTGCCCTCACGCTGTGGTTTAAGTAACAATAAGATATGAGATGATTTATCAGACAAAACCGATGAGATGAACCTCAGATGAGTGACCATCATCTTCCACTCTAAGATGCGTTCTTTTGTCTCTCAGATGACGGACGATCATCTTCCACTCTAAGATGCGTTCTTTCGTCTCTCAGATGACTGATGATCATCTTCCACTCTAAGATCCGTTCTTTTGTCTCTAAGATGACGGACGATCATCTTCCACTCTAAGATCCGTTATTTTGTCTCGTGATCTATCTTTTGGTAATAATGTCAAGAAAAGCTGTAGTATATGTTAGTATATTAGAGATAGCGGAGAATCTCACAGATGTGAAGTCTCTGTTGTGAACGGTTATTGAGAGGTTGTTAGCCAGTCGAGGATCGGACACTGAGCTGGACAAATGTGTTAGAGTAGATGAGGGAGCTCTTGGTAGTGAAAGGAATTGTGCTTTTTGTGCTTTATGCTGTGGACTTCGTGAAGTTGTAGGATTCAGTTGTAGTTACCATACACACGTAATGTATGAGTTGTATGCAAGTTATACGGTACAAGAACAATGATCTAATCGACTCTCATGTCACGGTTGGGATCTGTAAAACAGAAAATTCTATTTTAAGCTGACTTTCCAAATTTAGTAAACCCAAGTTGTGACAGTAATGATAATGCGAGGACAGAAAAGTAAACACATAGCACGTGTGATTGATGCGGGAATTCCAGAATCTAATATTAATTGTTCATTATGAAAAACAGTGGGACTAAGGGATACAAGCGACGTAAAAGAAGAAGAGAACTTGACAACGATCAACAAGAGGAGAGAAAGAAAGACCTGGATACTTAGATAGGGACAGTGACAGACCTAAAGTTAGACTTTGGATTGTGCCACTATGTTGAAAGTTACAACAATATAAAGCAGGAAGTGAAACATCCAACAGGGTTTTCACTCACTACATTTCACGTTGTTGGTTGTTATAAACAAAGAAGAATGAACATGTTACATACTGTGGTTTATATTGTGGGTTATATTGCCCTCACGCTGTGGTTTAAGTAACAATAAGATATGAGATGATTTATCAGACAAAACCGATGAGATGAACCTCAGATGAGTGACCATCATCTTCCACTCTAAGATGCGTTCTTTCGTATCTCAGATGACTGATGATCATCTTCCACTCTAAGATCCGTTCTTTTGTCTCCTGATCTATCTTTTGGTAATAATGTCAAGAAAAGCTGTAGTATATGTTAGTATATTAGAGATAGCGGAGAATCTCACTGATGTGAAGTCTCTGTTGTGAACGGTTATTGAGATGTTGTTAGCCAGTCGAGGATCGGACACTGAGCTGGACAAATGTGTTAGAGTAGATGAGGGAGCTCTTGGTAGTGAAAGGAATTGTGCTTTTTGTGCTTTATGCTGTGGACTTCGTGAAGTTGTAGGATTCAGTTGTAGTTAGCATACACACGTAATGTATGAGTTGTATGCAAGTTATACGGTACAAGAACAATGATCTAATCGACTCTCATGTCACGGTTTTGACAGATGATGACATAAGATGTCTGACAGTTTGTTCGTGGAGAAATATGTATTAGCTTTATGTGTGAGAGTCAGGTGAATTTGTGTGGGTTGATGTGCATGATATGTGTTATGTATGAGTTGATATGTGTGATATGTGTTAAGAAGTTGTATTCTAAAATGATGAGATGGTTTTAGTCGTGTACCAGCATGTTGACGAATGACAGATAATTATGGAATTATGTCAAGTATGATTTATGTAAACAAATTTGCCGCCACGATGAAAAGGGCAGAGAAATGAACTGTTGTCATCTGTAATATTGCCACCAAAAACTGTAGAGGTGGAATAGTTTTGACTGATTGTAGATTTTGTTTTGCCCCATGTATTTTCTATGTAAATGATTACTAACTCATAACAGGAGATATGTGTGCTAAGAATGGATACTAGACTCCGATGTATGACGGACTGTGACTGGGTGTCACGAAGCGAAGTAAGCCAATCTTTTAGTTTGTCATGGTTGATGAAAGCTCGGTAGGCCTTTTCTCACGTGTAGCAGTGATCGTGTGTGTCTGTGATGGTAGTGAGAGCGAGATGATGCACGGAGGTAGAGACCAGAAGTTAACAGGCAAGTAACGAAACTGAACGATCATCAGAACAAGGAAATATGTAAAAATTATGTACTAAAGTCTACTCCTTTCTCACCTGCCACAATATATTTCAGAACCTCTTCCTAGATTACTAACCGTCTACCCCAGCCACATTCACCTGTTCCATCCACCCTTCTCTCGGCTAGGTTATCACTGTATAACTCTCTCTCTCTCTCTCTCTTGACCCACCCCCTCTTTACTACCATTCTATCATTCAGTCAGTCAGTCAGTCAGTCAGTCATTTGCGTGTCCTTTGCGGAACTTTGCCTCCCTAACAGCTCTGCTGTAGGATTCTCGGTTGTGAGCAAGATGGCCTGCTGCTGATGCATCCATTTGCAGATTATCAACGATGTCTTGCAGCCATCTTCGCCTTGGTCTTTCTCTCTTTCTTTTTCCCATTATGTACCCTTCCAAGACGGTTTTCTCTTGATTATCATGACGTTTAATGTGTCCAGACTATTTAAGCTTTCTATGTTTAATCCTCTTTATTAGATAGCCATCTTCAATATTAAGTTCTTGTAGTATGGATATATTTGTTCTTTTTTGTGTCCATGATATCTGAAGAACTCCTCTGTAGCATTTATATTCAAAAGCGTTTATCCGTTTCTCAACTGTTTTGTTAAATGCCCATGTCTCATAGACATATGTTGCAATGGGAAAGATACATGCCCTGAAAAATCTTATTTTTGAAGTTATGTCTATTCCTCTCCATACCTTCTTTGTTTTTTTACTTTATGAAGAGCAATAGATGCTCCTCTTTTTATATAAAACCTATCACACATCGCAAATCTCCATTTATACGTTCTCAACACTATCACAAGCACACCTTCTTACAAGTCACAGCTAAACCTCTATTTACTTTTTTTAAATATACATTACTACATGTTGCATCTTATAGATATTATTCAAACATGACTTTGTCGGACTGATATGACTAACCAAGAACATGTGTGACTTACCAGGTGTTGCCTAGACCACGACCGATGACCAAGGCGAAGCAAGACTCACGAGATTAGACCAAGACTAGAACCCATTTCTCCCACTGATGCTCGGCTTATACGGCTGCTATTGCTATTCAAGATATTAATCATTGTCACTGTAATTCTTCAGGCACGGTGATATGTACATCGCAGTGAGTCGGAATAGCAAAAGTGACTGTGGTTTTGTAGTCTACGGAAATGGAAGAGTGGTGGCACAGGGTTCAGGAAACATTGAGGTCACTACATCAAGCATGCGAAAGGAAATCGAGGAGGCTTTGTCTATGGCAGTGAAATGGCTAGATGTCCACGATGTGGTTAGCTGTGTCGTTGTGGCGGATTCACAGTGAATGTGTCGTAGAATTGAGAAGAAACTGCTTCGAAAAGAATGGGTTCATCTGTTGGAAATTCACATATGATGAGCCCTAACATGGATCTACTGTGCAAGTCATATGAGAGAACATGTAACTGAAATGGTGGATAGACTTGCTGACCAGGCCAAAATTAAAAGACTGGCGGGGAATGAACAAGGGCGCTAATGCTAAAGCTGTTATTGACAGACTGGGGCAAGATGGAGAGCGAGAGTGGAAGGACAATGTGGTTATAAGGAGACTGCAGGATCTGAGACATATTAAGGCTGCTGGCAGGAAATCTAATCTGTGTGCCAGAAAACACGTCGTAAACAACCAACAATTGATGGGAACTATCAGCCAACAAACTCCTGGGTGGATGCTGCGGCACGAGGCGGGGCATATACTGCGATGCCCTGAACGCAATGACGCCGGAGTCTGAATTTTGAACCTTTTGCCTCACCATCTTTGAAGGATCTAAAGTAATAAAGCTGAACATGATATCTGTGGCGGTGGTGTCTATTGAAAATAACAGCTTTTTCGGGGTGCACTCCCAGGCTGCAAGCTGCATATTTCCCTTCCCTATCAGACACAACTTCATCACAGCATCACCTTTAGATAAAACATTCTCCATAGAGATATCAGAGGAAGAGAAAATTGAATAAGTAGAATATGAAAATGAGGAGGCTAAAGTAAAAAGCACTTCAGGATGATCATGTTGATGATTATGATGATGATGATGATGGTGATGATGATGATGATGATGATGATGATGAGAAATATATATGTGTGCATATTTCTGATATTTCCATATTAAAGATTATTATTATAGTTTACAATATGAGAAGTTTTTGTGATTTTGTTTAGATAATATTAAGTTGTAAATATATAAGATAACATACAGAATGAATAAATAAAAAATTCTTACATCTTACATCCTTCTGGTGCTGTTAAATGTCACACAGGGCTCGCATGGTAGTTCGCCAAGTGTTTCTGTTTTAGGCGAGTTTTTCAACCTCAGCAAGGAATTTTAAGCCTACTAATTTGGCCTATATTAATAATGTCCTCTTTAGAGTTTCACGTGGTCTGTCTCTTTTCCTTCGGCCTGTTCTGCTCCACTTGCACTTGATAGCTTGTTGTGGGATTCTCTGACTGTTTATTTTCATCACATGACCGATATCTGTCCATCTCCTTTTCCTGATCACCCATGATCTTGGTTGTTGTTCAGTCATCTGTCTTATCTTTGCATTGTTCTTGAAATAGCTCCACTTGATGCCGAGTATTTTCCATAGGCATTTGTTTTCAAAAGAGTCTAATGTGTTGTTTATTTTTTTAGTTGTTTTCCAGCTTTCACATGCATAAGTGATGGTGGATATCACATTTAAATTGAATAGTCTTAACTTTGTTTTTGTGTTTATAACCTTTGAATGCTATATGCTCTCAAGATTCTTCACTGTCAATGTTACTTTTGCAATTCTAATTCTAACTTCCTTTCTGGTGTCACCATCCTGGTCTATGTAGTTGCCGAGGTACACAAATTGGTTTACTTCTTCAACACCTATTCCTTCTACGTACGTATAATTTTCCTTCTTGATTAATGAGAAGTTACATAACTTTTATTTTTGAAATAAAAAAATTCACCATTTAAAAACTTTCAATCACACCATTAAAACACGCCAGAGACTGTTCGTATCTTTCTACTTTTTGTCAGGAAAACGGCAAAGTAACGAACGACGGACGTCTTGATATATAAAAATATACATCGTATTTGAAACAATGAACTTAGTGTCGATTACGTTCATTTATTTGTTATGCAAAGAACTAACCTAAATTAACTAGAGAGTGGTAGAAATTTTAATAGTTCTAACGCCGGCTTGCCGAGCCAAAATCCCATTAGAATCAATTTCTAGGAAAGTTTGATTCAGTATTTTTCAGTATTTAATCGGGCACCGTTGTCTGTGTTTTACCGCGATATTTATCTGTCTGAGAATCGATTAGTCTCGCCTCAAAGAATTTTAAAACCCAATTACTCTCTCTCTCTTTCTCTCTCTCTCTCTCTCTCTCTCTCTCTCGTTTTGTAACAATTTTTATCTCAAGAGGATGTGAACTCTTTGTGCAATTTATGGCACATGCTGTATAGATAATTGTTAATTTGACGTATTTTCTTACAGCATTTACAAAAGCTACTTCAACAAGTAAAGCATCTCCGTTTGCGCATATTTAGACACACCCACGAATAGTTAATTCACTGTTGTTATACCTCAGACTCTGACATATAACTTACAACCACTATACGTGATTAATTTTAGTTAAAAAAATATTCCACGTGCTAGAATGTCCAGTAGAATCATGTCCGTCACAGGTCACCTGGTTCAGGAGACCAATCATCTGATCAGTGCCGATATCTGGGAAATAATAGACATTCTGAATAAAACGGTCGTCGGGTCGGGGATATGCCTGCTGGGCATCGTCATTAACATCATCAACATGGTCGTCTTTGTTCGGTAAATTTCTTTGTCTGTCTGTGAGTTGTGGAGAAATAATAATAAGATTAAAAAAAACAGTCGTCATTATCACCAACAGAAGTCTGAATGTCTCGTAGCATTTGCATGCAGTAGAGGTGTGAAGTGTTAGTGACTTCACATGTCAAGGCTAATACAGCATTTAAGGTAGGGATGCCAGCGCTTGTTCTCGCTGCCTTTGTTTTACCCCGAAAGTCCCAGGTACACATTTGTGTAGGCTGAGCTGACCACGGTGCTAACAGGTGCTAGTGGGTCCTAAAACATTTTCGTAGGTACGAAATCGAACCAGGGACCTTCCGATCGGCTGACGAGTGAATTAACCACTACACCATAGCGGGAAAAATATGTTTACCTATATCCATCATAGACTTGGCTTAGGGAAATATTTCATGAGCTTATATTTTTAATATCTTTACTATTTATATTTTCTTCTCCTCTTTCTTCTCTTTCATCATCTTCTTCAGCTCCTTCTAAAAGGGGAGCTGATCACGTTGTGTCGCAGTTTTGCAGCTTAGAGCCATCACATCCGACGTCGGCTCTGTTATCCTTTGGGACAGCGGGTACTTCTTCTAAAAGCACTCTCTAGTCACTGGGCTGGACCACCATCTGTTTCTATGGGCCACCACTTGGAGATAGAATAGGGTCTTGGTCATCTATGACTCGTTAAATCTAGCACAAACAGTTAACTAATTATCGGAGAAAGTTCCCACATTCAGCTTGAGTAGAGCATCTATGTTCTTCTCGTTAGTTTAACATTTTTATTATTGCTGGCAGTTTTGGATGGTGGAAACGTTTAAGAGTTACACAAGACTAATCTGTTTAAACTGTGTTCCTGGAAGATCACGTGTCTTCCCTAGTTCCAGATGGATTCCAGGTTACTGAAAATCACTACCTCTGTTGTAGGCCCACTTCGGCAGCTCATAGCAGACTTTTATAATCCATTCCCTATCCGACACCATGTTTTTTGTTCGAGGTTATATTATCTCCAGTAGATGTTGAATATTAGAGAGAAGTTTTAGTTTCTATTAGAAAATTAATGTCTTTCACGTCGTGATGAGATGAAGATCTTGAAGCAAAAGTACACAAGAACATAAATCTGATACTTTACTGTTTAACTAACTTTGACAATCATCGGGTGGTAAATAGTCATTAGGCACTTAACAATCATCCGACACTTAACAATCATACTGCACTTAACAATCATCGGACACTTAACAATCATCCTGCACTTAACAATCATCCGACACTTAACAATCATCCGACACTTAACAATCATCCGGCACTTAAGAATCATCCGACACTGAAAACCACAGATGTGTACTCTGGTACTCTGTTGTGCTGGGATTTTAATTTGTTGGGCATGTAAAACTTAAATTCGTTTTACTCTTCGTCGTATCCTCACTTAATAAATACTTGTAAGGAATGAATTCAAGAACAATGCAGAGATAAGACAGATGACTGAACAACAACCAGTCTCACGGGTGATCAGGAAAAGGAGATGAACATATGTTGGTCACTTGATGAGAAGAAATGATCAGAGAGTCCCAAAACAAGCTGTCAAGTGGAATACAACAGGCCAAAGAAAAAGAGGCAGACCGCGTGAAACTCTGAAGAGGACACTATTAAGAGAGGCCAAGTTAACAAACATGAAATCCTTCGATGAGGTTGAAAGACTCGCCGAAGACAGGAAAAATTGGCGAACTACTCTGTGAGCCCTATGTGACGTTTAACGGCATGGGAAGGATATAAGAAATATTTAAGATCCATACTTATCCTTCCCGTGCCGTTAAACGTCATATAGCGCTTGAAAGTAGTTCACCAAGTTTTTCTGTTTTCGCGAGTCTTTCAACCTCATGAAAGGATTTTATGCCTATTAATTTGGCCTTTCTTAACAATGTTCTCTTGAGAGTTTCACGTGGTCTGTCTATTTTTCTTCGGCCTGTTGTGTTATATTTTATAGCTTGTTTTGGGATTATCTGATCATTTCCTCTCTTCACGTGACCAACATATGTCCATCTCCTTTTCCTGATCACCCATGAGACAGGTTGTTGTTCACTCATCTGTCTTCAGCATCATCATCATGTGCCGTGCCGACTGGCGTTGGCTATTATGCTTCTCCAGAGTACCCGATCCTTCATGCAGGCCATCAGTTCAGTTGGTGATCTCCTCTCACACCAACCCGTCAGACTGTCCAGTATCATTTTTCTAGGTCTTCCTCTTGATCTTCTTCCTTCTATTTTTCCTGTTGTTATAATATTTTCAATGCCCCCTCTTCTCATTGCATGTCCTATGAAAGTACATTGTCTCTCTCTTATCTTTTTCACAAGGATTTTGTCTCTCCAGCTCTTCTCATACACTCTTCATTAGTTATTTTTGCTATCCAGGTGATTCGCAACATTCTTCTAATAAACCACATTTCTGCTGCTTCCAATGACTTTTCTGCAGACTTGCCTATTGTCCATGATTCACTTCCATATACCAAGACTCGTTTTCTAACATTCATTGATAAGAATGTGTTAGCTAATATGTTTCTCATTCTCTGAAATGCAGTCTCTGCTTGGCCTATACTGTTCATAATTTCTGTTGTGCATTTCCCATCTGAAGTTATTACTGCTCCAAGGTATTTGAATTTCTGCACCTGCTTTAGAATAGTTCCGTTTAATTTTATACTGCATGCTGGTGGATTCTGTTTCTTAGATACAACAATAGTCTCTGTCTTTTTGATGTTCAAAGTAAGGCCTTTCTGTTCACTTTGTTTGGCGACTTTATCCAAGAGATTTTGCAGGTCTTGTTGGTTCTCAGCTATCAGTACTGTGTCATCAGCATACCGAATGTTGTTAATATTGTATCTTCCAATTTTGATGCCTGGTTCTGTGATGATTGTTCTTAGAATATTCTCGCTGTACAGTGAAAAAAGGTCTGGAGATAGTACACATCCTTGTCGCACCCCTTGTTTTATAGGTTGATATTTTCCAATTCTATTTTCAACTCGAACTGCTGCTTCTTGATGTCAGTATAGATGTTTTACAATCCTCAGGTCTTTGCTGTCTATATTGATGTCTTCAAGCATTTGGGCATAAGGCTAACAACCTTATCCTGAGACCTATCTAGAGGCAACTCCAGATGGGAAAAAAAGATATCGTTATGGAAACTCGCAGAGAAACCAACCGAACATCAGGGATGCCAACTCCGAAGAGCTCATTCGTCGGCCCCAAACATGTGACAAAGATCGGATTCTGGAATGTGAGAACGATGGCAGCACCAACAAAAACTAACCAGGTCATCAAAGAAATGGAGAGATACCATCTAGACATACTGGGCATCAGCGAAATGCGATGGCCAGAAGCAGGTAAAAGATCGGCGGAAAACGGTAAGTTAATTATACATTCAGGTAGAAATGACAATAAATTCCGAGACGGAGTGGGCATTATTATGTCAAATGTAGCTGCAAAGAGCCTTGTAGAATCGGAACCAGTGAACAGTCGTATAATAAGAGCACGATACAACCTACGACACGGAAGAATGACAATAATACTGTGTTATGCACCCACGAATGATGCAGATGATGATGTAAAAGACGACTTCTATCACCAACTACAACAAATCATCAACAAAGTCCCTAAACACGACATCCTAATTGCTATGGGGGACTTCAATGCTAAGGTAGGGAAGGATAATACCGACGTTGAAAAAGTGATGGGGAAAGAAGGAATTGACATGGTTAATCAGAATGGAGAAAGATTAATTGAAATATGTCTAACAGAGGGCATGATCATTGGAGGCACAATATTCCCACACAAAGAGATACATAAAACAACGTGGATATCTCCAGATGATAAAACTAGAAACCAGATAGACCATTTTTGTATTAGAAAGCAATACAGAACATCTCTCATGGATGTAAGGGCTTATAGGGGTGCAGATGTCAACAGTGATCACAACCTGTGCATAGGGAAAATAAAACTAAAATTGAAAAGCTGTCTCGACCGAATCTTTACTCTCAGAATAATACTTGAAGAACATATTGAAAAGCAGAAACCATTAATACTGAACTTCATAGATTTTGAAAAGGCATTTGATAGCATACGCAGAGATTCATTATGGAGAATTTTATGTCTATATGGAACTTATATATCTTATAACGTTTATCTTTCCCATGCCGTTAAACGTCACATAGGGCTCTCACAGCAGTTCACCAATTTTTCCTGTCTTCGGCGAGTCTTTCAACCTCATCAAAGGATTTTACGCCTGTTAATTTGGCCCCTCTTAACAATGTCCTCTTCGGAGTTTCACGCGGTCTGCCTCTTTTTCTTTGGCCTATTGTGTTCCACTTGATAGCTTGTTGTGGGATTCTCCGATCATTTCTTCTTATCAAGTGACCAACATACAAAAAAAGTTAAGACTACTCAATTCAAATGTAATATCCACAATCATTTATGCATGCGAAAGCTGAAAAACAACTAAAGAAATAGAAAAGAAATTAGACTCTTTTGAAATCAAATGCCTAAGAAAAATATTCGGCATCAAGTGGAACGAATTCAAGAACAATGCAGAGATAAGACAGATGACTGCACAACAATCAGTCTCATGGGTGATCAAGAAAAGGAGATGAACATATGCTGGTCACTTGATGAGAAGAAATGATCAGAGAATCCCAAAATAAGCTATCAAGTGGAACACAACAGGCCGAAGAAAAAGAGGCAGACCGCGTGAAACTCTGAAGAGGACATTGTTAAGAGAGGCCAAATTAACAGACATAAAATCCTACGATGAGGTTGAAAGACTCGCCGAAGACAGGAAAAATTGGTGAACTGCTTTGAGAGCCCTATGTGACGTTTAACGGCACGGGAAAGATAAAAGATATAAGATATATAAGATAAAGTAATAACCAGAATCTATTCCAAAAATATATGTTCTACATCCAGTGCAACAGGATACATCAGTCATACGATTATTATTATTCTTATTGCAGTTTTATCCTTTTGTCTACAGGCAATACTCGGATATACCTATCAAGAGTAGCAATGTGGATTACAGTATTCATCACCATTCAAAGATGTCTCTGCATCTCTATGCCACTGAAAGTGAAGATAGTCCTCACGCTTCCCAGAACTTGTATTATAATCACTTTCACGTACGTGGCTGTGTTTTTTCTACACACTTTCATAATGTGTTATTCCGCCAGAATTTCATGGAAATTATATGCAGACGTGAATAGAACATTCCTTGGTGTTAGTTTTCTGGGTGACTTCGATATCATTCTAGAAATTGGTGATCATTTACATTCAATATTTCAATATGCTTCATTTGTAATAATTACTGTCACAACAGTAGCATTAGTTTTTCAGTTAAACAAGCAAAGAAAATGGCGTCTAGGTACGACCAAATTCAGTTCTGAAAATTCTATAACCTGTTCCAAAAGGGACCAAAGGCTCGGAATTCTAGTTTCTGTCTTGTCGGCAATTTTGATCATTTGTCACATTCCAGGGATCGTTGGACTTATTTTTACCTACGGTTTGCCACCAGAAAATATGATCCTATCAAGACCCAACATAATCGTAGTCACGTGGACTTTAGCTACCTTAGCAGAAGCTACAAATTCAAGTGTGAGTTTGTTTGTTTATTACAAAATGAGTTCCAAGTACCAGAAAACATTGAATGAAATGTTGAGTTGGAAAGGCTGTGTGAAGGGACTCGTAACTGTGGACACGTGACGTAGCTGAATCTTGTGTGATATTGTGGTGTTAAACGTCCAGGATTTCAGGGTCGAACAATCTGAAGGTTAATTCCTGTGCGATACTGAAATAAATTATGAAATTACAAAATGGTTTCTTCTATGAGACAAAGTGTAGATCGGTATTACTGACAGATGAGATAGAAGTGGTAACTGCCGCTGTATTGTAGTCATCAAATCAATGATTTGTAAAACATTATCTTGTTATCACAATGGTTACTGATAAGGGTCGTATCTCCACACTGTGTACAGTTATTTAGAGATTTACCTTACTTTAGAGATTGATGTGCTCCAAATAATGGTGGTGCCCCCTTTGAAGAAGTCTTTTTTAAAAGTTGTTTTTCGTTGTCGGAATGAAACTAGGTGTATGCGATATCATAGACCACATCATTAAGATTAGGCCGAACATTAACACATCCACTGACTGCAGGTAAGCTTTGGATCTCTGAAAGGAAACATCTATTTTAGGGTTAGTTTCTAAATTTATCAAAACGAAGCGAGTATATTCCTTCACTCTGTGGTTTAAATGAGAATGAAGTAAGAGATCATTTATCAAAACAAAAGCAATGAACTTGACAGGATTGATGAAGATCATCACTGATGATTCGGACTAAATTACTGAACAGTCAATGACAACATTTTCTCAGCGTCATGGTTACTAGGGACAACAGTTTAATTGTGTCAAGAACTAAAATGGATTTTACTGTTGCTGTTGCTTTAGTTCTCCCAATGGTAGTTTTTTTCCTTTTTTTCTTGTTGCTGTTTTAGAATTATTAAAAATTTTAGAGGTAAATCAGCAGCCACCACACACAAAATAGCCTTCTTCACAGACTGAAGGGCACTTCTAGAATCTCTAAAAACAACAGACAACCCACAGGCAAACATACAGGAAATCACAACAGAACTGAAACACCTTACACTGTCAACAAACGTGGCCCTACAATGGGTACCATCCCACTGTGGAATAACTGGTCATGAATAGCTGACAGCCTATCCAAAGCTGGCAACAGTCAAGATCAAACCAATCATCCAGTAAACTACCAAGAGGCGAAACCCATAATCCGTAACCAGTGCAGATCTGAATGGAAAAAGCAACTGAAATGAAACAATGAACCAGATCCAATACATCAACTACAAAGACACCAACAAACCATACTCTTCCGTCTAAGGACAGGCCACTTCAGATTATTAAGTCACCTACATCAACTTAAAATGTCTCACACAGACGAGTGTCCATGTAGCAGTGGAGTCAAGAGTGCCCAAACCATGCAGTCCTGATGCGTGAGACATGGCCAGAGGACACAAGATTGGGGCAAAAGCGCTGGGTAAAATCCTATCAGGATCTGAGGAGGACTGCGGGGATTGCCGTGTCAACAGGGATCAGGATCTGAAGTTACTAACAACCTCGAACACGGAAGAAGAAGAAGAGATTAACTTGGTAGTGCAATCCAATGAAATGAACGATATATGATGTTTTAGTTGCCTGATAGTACATTGTTAATTCGGCCGCTTGTACTGATTTTTCCTGTTCAGAAAATTAAGTCGCCAAATAAATGTTCTGTCTTTTAGACGTGCTTGCAGAATTCATGTCCAGTTTATGTCTTTAGCTTGTTACGTGGTCTTTTATATTCGCTCTTTCGCCGTGCGCATTGGCAGTGTAACACTTACACATTTTACATTTTGCTTTATGGTCATTTATCTCGTGTTTTTAAAAGACCATTCCCGTGAGCATGTTTCCTGAAAAGAAAACTTTCTCTTAGAAAACGCTTCATGCAATTCTTGTAGCACATTATTACTATATATATATATATATACATAACAGTGATTTCTCTCAACAGTGATAATAAAAGCACTTATTTTTCTTTCTTTCACTAGTCATAAATTTCCAAGAGATGAAAGCCAGAAACACATTATCAGTTTTCAGTGCCATGTTTTTTTAGCAAATGCCGTAGAATATGAAGCTTTAGAAACCTCATTGTGCTGAACCATCACTGTATGAGGTAGATTGACCAGTTCCTTTCCTCGCTGCCTTTCCTTCCCAGATTTTTTTCTAGTACCCATTTTATGAGGTATTTCCGTATTGGTTGGGAAAAAATCGCGCTCAGCTGGAGATTCGAACCCTCGACAATTTGGTTGCTAGATGTGTGCTCTAACCACTGCTCTAGCCGGTCCCCAGAATGCAACCACTATAGTCTCCACAAGAAAGTAAACTATAATACAGTGGACAGGGAAGATGTCGCATCTTAAATGAAGTAAATTATAAAACAAGGAAGATTTCCCTCCCTAACTGAAAGAAACTATAAGACAGGGAAGATGCCGCACATTAACTGAAAGAAACTATAAGAAAGGGAATATGTCACACATAACTGATAGAAACTATAAGACAGGGAAGATGTCGCACATTAACTGAAGTAAACTATAAGACAGGGAAGATGTCGCACATTAACAGAAAGAAACTATAAAACAGGGAAGATGTCGCACATTAATTGAAAGAAACTATAAAACAGAGAAGATGTCGCACATTAACTGAAGTACTTCCGTGGTTACCAGAGTTTTGCCATACAGATAATGGTTTCTTGTTGGCTCAAAGATACGAAGAAAGCAAGGCTTCGCCAGTAGAAAACGTCTCTCTCGCGAAGACAACCGAATGCAAAAAGGAAATGGCATGAAACCGCACGAAATGTTAGACAGTTACAACTCGGAGACAAGGATAACAAATTAAATTGCTGCTGTACTGTTGTTGTTGTTGTTGTTGTTTGTAACGTGTATAGCAGTTCCGTCAACGTGAAGTCGTAGAGTGAGGAAGGAACTTGAGTGCAATTTTTTTTTCATTTGAAAGTAAAAACAAAAACCAGGACAATTATGTGTCCCGAAAGCATTATTCAGGCTAGTGATTCTTTTTAGTTAAAAACCGGGAGTGTCCAGGAAAACAGAATGTATAAACTAGGAAAAAAGTAGGAGCAGCTTTATTACTTAACGACTACAAAGTTGTGACGTTTCAGCGTGAGCGTTAATCATACAAAAACATACAGGACGAAGAAATAGAGAGAGGAAATAAAGTATAGATTTACATGAATACTATTAAAAAGAAAAAGAAATTAAATAGAGTACTTAGCTGTAATTGTAAGATGTGGCTTGTCCGGCGGTGTGTGTCAAGAATTGATATAGTAGAACGTGGAGACTATTTAAATGGAGACCTGTGATATGCGGTCGGTGAGATGTAACTGGGGGTGGTGGATGGGGAACCGTGGAGGGGAGGGAGAGTGATACAATTTTGACGTAGACAGGAGAAGATGAAATAGATGCTTAGGGAAGAGGGGTTGCAAAGTGATGCTGTGAGGAGGTTTTGAACTATGTGTGACAAGTAAGAAGGGCGTGGAGCTTAGTAGAGATATACTATGATGATTGAAGAGAATGTTAAGTGTAGCTAAACAGCGAGTTTAACCCGTGTGGCTCCAGCGTCCCATAATTTTGAATGCAGCGATTCTCAAATGCCAGGCGGCTTGTGTCATCTATATGACATTGTATGATGGCCGTTACAAAAAAATCAGCCCCAACCACAGAGGCAAATCTGATTTTCTGGCATCATGGTTTTATTGCAATGCTTCGGGTATAGTTGTGTACTTATACACTAATTATTGTATGTTCCAGGAAAACAGGGACGTCTGGCAACCCTGTTTACGGGGATACTCGAGACAAACGTTCCACGGAAGAAGGGACAGGTTATTTTAAGAAGTCATCTCAATTCTTGTTTTAACATGTTCCAGCCAGTACAATCTCGTACCCTGGGCCTATTTAAGGGGCATAATTGTATAAACACATGTATAATATTAATAGGGTTGCATCCCTTGCTGTATTCAGCGAATAACAGTAATAATAACTGGAATAGGGGATTAATAGACAATGTTTTTCATTGTAGAGACAACATTTGGTACGAGACTATTTTGCTTCCTAGATAAGATTAAGCTCTGGGATATATGGTAATCAGAGGTCGGTAATGTGTCCGCCTAAGGTCTGCTTTCAAGACGGCTGCATAGATAGCTTTCTGAATTAACCGGTCAATGTCTCATAGATATTATTCAAACAAGACTTTGTCGGGCTGATATGACTAACCAAGAACATGTGTGACTTACCAGGTGCTGCCTAGACCACGACCGATGACCAAGGGGAAGCAAGACTCACGAGATTCGACCAGGACTAGAACCCATTTCTCGCACTGATGTTCGGCTTATACGGCTGCTACTACTATTCAAGATCTCAATCATTGTCACTGTAGTTCTTTAGGTACGGTGATATGTACATCTCAGTGAGTCGGAATAGCAAAAGTGACTGGGGTTTTGTAGTCTACAGAAATGGAAGAGCAGTGGCACAGGGACACTTTGAAGTCATTACATTAAAAAGGAACTCGGGATTATGTCGGCGGCAATGAAGTGGCTAGAAGCCTTTGATCTGGCTAACTGTGCCACTGTGGCGGACTCCCAGTGAATGTTTCGTAAAATTGAGAAGAAACTGCTTCGAAAAGAATAGGTTCATCTTTTTTTAAAAATCAGAATTTATAATACTTTTGGCAAGCCTTTCGGCTCAGCTAAGAAAGATCAAAGTAGGGAGTGCAGGAGAGAGGGAGTTGTTATCGCTTCTCGGCCTTTTGGCTAATATCAAAGTGTAGTTCTACGGAGAGACGTCACGGAAATCTGCTTCTTGGCTTCTTTTTGGGCTGAGATCCAAGTGTGCTTGCTATCACTGCTTTTCAAGCAGTTACAATTCCAATACACATGGAAACCGGAAGGTTTTACTACAGTGAGGAAGAAGACATGGAGGGGGGACAGTACCATCATCCTGGGACACTTCTTATCACGGCAAGCGGACAGAACGCAATGAAAATCTTTTATTCCTATATGTATAGCATCCTAGCCGGCCCGGCAGGCGTTGGAATAAATGGTGTGGCGACGCTGAGTCGCTATGAAAACCGTACCAGGTGGTTCGCTACCTTGAACCAGGAGGCTCACGTCGCGCATTATAGTTCCTTACATGGGAAAAGTTTTCATTTGCCGGACTCCAACGTCACTATTATGATAGAACATCTGGATAAGGAACGCGTCAAAGGGACGCTGCATTGGCTACCGCCAGCCACAAAAAAGCAAATGGTTCAGCGGCTAGTGGTCCACTTGACCGGGGATGACGCTGCCGAAGTATCGCGTGTGGAGAAGGCTCATGATAAGTGGACTTTCTTATGTAGGCCCAAAATTGAGGTTCCACATTTTACTACTCTATAAGCGGCAACAAGGAACTCAAAGTTTCGATAACCCTACAAGGGAGGAAAACGCCCTGTCCGACATGTGGGTCGGAGGCGCACTGGGCGAATAAATGTCCGCAAAAACCAGCTGGATCACACAGCACCACACAGTGCAAAGAAAAACAGCCGAGAGAGGAGTCGGAAGGCACCAAGAACAAAGCTTCCGCTAAGGCCGACAAAAGTCGGACCCCGAACAGCGTTGAACCACATTTAGACACGGACGAGGATGGCTTCAGAATAGTCGACTATAGCAGGAAGAGACGACTGCCACAGGTATCTCCTCCGACTGTGAAGGGAAACACATCACAGTGTACGCCGAGGAAGCAACTGACGAAGGGCAGAGCAACCGGCCCTCGGCACCAACAAGCAGGAATGATACCTGCCATCGGGGAAGAACCCAGGGGAGTCTCCTTCAATAGCGACGACATGAACTCCATATCCAGATCACCGGACTTTCTACTCTCATGGGCCCAACAGGTTGAGGAAGCCCATATAGATGAAGACGATCCTCCTCTGATTATAGATACAGATGCACAATTGTGAACCATTGTAAGCTGTGTATATAGGACCAAGTTTCCTTAGTGATCTCCTCAGTGTGATATGTTCCGTGACATCAGCTTGGATTAAAACGCAAATGTATGTAGAACATTTTTTTCTTTTGTTTAAACAGATCGAAGCATGAGTACAGAAATTAGAATCCTAAGCATTAATATTAGAGGCATACGAACAAAACTACACCACATTGTCTCTCTGATACAAGCACACAAACCAGATTTCATTCTCGTAC
Organism: Achatina immaculata; assembly: GCA_009760885.1. Lineage (NCBI taxonomy): Eukaryota > Metazoa > Mollusca > Gastropoda > Stylommatophora > Achatinidae > Lissachatina > Lissachatina immaculata. The sequence continues at coordinate 6,404,592 of CM019700.1, forward strand.
AAGAAACAAACATACAGACAGATAGACACGCAGCACAGATCACTACACAGTTAGGCCTTAGATTCTCATGTTTTAGCTTTGGCCGTACAAAGTTCGGGGTCGGGAGTAGCGATAATACAGACGTCAGACAGATGGGAGATTGTTAGAACAAACAGGGATAGTAGGGGGAGGATAGCCATAACAGAAATGATGAGTGACACCCATGCATAAACCATAGTCAACATACATGCTCCACCTAACCATGTTCAACAACCAATGTTTTATGAGGAGTTAGATTCTCTACTTACCCGTATGTACAGAGGACACCACATTATATTAGCAGGAGATTTCAACTGTGTTCTGTCTGATATAGACATCATAGGAGGACAAGCCGCCGCCCAGATTGTTAGAACATGCAGAGATGATAAAAACCAGCTAGAGATACTACAAGACATAATAGATACACACAGTTTAGTGGACACATATAGACATACGCATCCACAGAGCAGAGACACCACACACAAAAACAGCTCCCACAGTAGACCCACCAGACTAGACAGAATTTATGTACCTTCGACGCATCACATAACACAAACCAGACATCTCACAAGAACCTTACAGTTTACAGACCATAAAGCAGTAGTCACAACAGTAAACACGACACACACAAACAGACCATTCAAACGATCACCGCATTGGAAATTTAACAATACACTTCTCCAAAATAGAGAATTTGTAGATCACATAACACAACTTATTCACACTTTCACAAATGACATCCCCGCAACCAACATTCAGCAACACTGGGAAATACTGAAGAAAACAATAAAGGACAGAGCACAGATACTGTCAACTCAGATACACAGAGACAGGCTTAGAGAAGAGAAAATACTTGAAGAAGCAATCAGACTAACAAAACAGGTTGACAAAAACTCACCGCATCTACTCACACTACAAGAAGACCTGGATAAACACAGACAACATAGATATCAGGGTGCACTACTCAGGACTAGACTCAATACTATCACTCAAGAAGCGCCCACCAAGCAGTACTTAGGAATAGAACAGAACATTCAACGCAGTAGACAGATAGGCGAGATAATAGACCTGGATGGCAACGCACAAACAGACATAGACAGCATAGCACAGGCTTTCAAGGAATATTATAGAAACCTATACACTGAAGACAAAACAGACACACATATGCAAGACATATATATGCAGTACACTAAACAACTGTGTATAAAATTGGAAAAAAGTAGGAGCAGCTTTATTACTTAACGATTACAAAGTTGTGACGTTTCGGCGTGAGCCTTAATCATACAAAAACATACAGGACGTTTGTATGCCAATAGGGAAAAAACCTTAAGGACATCCTCGTCCACAGCCACTTGAAGCAGAGCCTTACGTATGTTGGCACCAGAAAATGTAACCGCCCCCGCTGCGTTACCTGCCCTGTAGTTTGGGAAACGAAAACAATCACCTTTCCCAAAACTATCCTCACTCTTCATGAGGGATTCACATGCGAGTCCCGCAATGTGATATATGTCATCGTGTGCAAAAGATGCAGGATAACATATATCGGTGAGACTGGCCTCAGATTAGGGGACCGCATGCAAAACATCTATACGACATCACCCA
>CM019700.1:6411399-6436399 GCA_009760885.1 Achatina immaculata
ACATAAGATTATGTTGTTGACCATTGTTACAGTGACACTTAGTTTCCACTTTACACTCACAACATGTTCATCAAGTGACTGATTTTCTCACATTTGTAATCGTGGAAAATAATTCAATCTGTTGTATCCAAAACTATTTTCTTTGCATGCTTTATGTCCTTTCATGGTGACAGTTCTTCATCTTTGCAGAAAAAAAAATTGTGACTTTGATACAACTCACAATTTCAGACATTTTCATTGGAGAGATTTACGTCAGAAGCTGATCAAGTGAAACGAGAGACTTAGTTTGTGACATGAGTACAGCAAACATTGACAAGCAAAAGGTGTCTAGTATGCAGGCTGGAGGAGACACTGTAGAAAGTATCTCTGAGTCAATCACATCTGGAGAATATCTGGAACTTCTTAAAGGAGGTCACACTTTTTCACAAAGTGACTTTGACAGTGCACTACTCTCAGCTTGCCGATCTGGATATAAATTTCTGGTTCAAACACTCGTCCGTCTCGGAGCAAGCATCCATAAAAGGGACACAAATGGGAACACTCCCTTGATGATCTGTGTAGAAAGAGGCTTGATTGATATTGTTCACTTTCTTCTTAGCAAGAATGCAGATGTTGGTGTGTCTAATTATGCAGGTGATACTGCTTTGATTCTGTCCATAAATCCTGCAGGGTCTGCAGAGATGACAAAGCTTTTGCTTCAGCAAAAAAGAATCAACATCCATCATGAGAACAGAGCAGGCTACACAGCTTTGATGAAGGCGGTACAGGCCATGGACATGGATGTAATCATGCTTTTGCTTGACAGGCATGTAATTAATGGGAGAAACCATCAACAAATTGTGCATTACCAAACTATTCTAGAGACTGCTGAAAGATTAGGCATTAGTAAAATAGTTCAGTTGTTAGAGAGGTATAGGGGTAGAGCTGATTTGTCAATAGCTGAAGCCATTAGGACTTGTGATTTGAACTCTTTTAATATAATGTTTGACATTCACATCTGTGATGTTCATCTCAAGAGCATAACTATTCAGAATGCTTTTGAAGAAATGTTCATGACACATCAGAAGGATGGTCAGGAGTTCAGTGATGTTGAGGTGAGAGTTGTGAAGAGGCTGTTAGAGTGTGGTGTGAATGTGAATGGCAGCTTGTCTGGTTATAAACCAGTGCTAGGAGCCATACAGGTGGGCAGCTATGCTGTGGTTAAGTTGCTGTGTGACTATGGTGCTGACCTTGGGTCACTTTCTCACAGCAGTCGCACTGATCCCCTAAACATGGCAGCTAAATTTGGCAGGTGTGACGTCATTGAGTTGCTTATAAAGTTGAAGGTGAAGGTAAACGCACACGACTTTCAGAATTCAGCACTTGACTGTGCTCTAAGACACGGGCACATTGACTGTGCTAAGATGCTTCTGAAACATTATGCCCACATGGATCTTAGAAGAGCCTTCAAGTCTGCCATAGTTGACCAGCTTCCTGTTTATCTGACGTTTCTGGTGGAAAATTACAAACATCAGATCAAGAAATTTTTTTCTACCTCGGATTTGAATAGCTTTCTTGTCCTGGCAGCCGAAAGCGGAGATGTCAATATCATTGGCCTGATCCTCGATGTAGGAGCTGAAGTCAACCATGTTGGTGTAGGAGGTGTAACTCCGCTGATGAAGTCCAAGAATGCAGATGTTGTGAAGGTACTAGTTCAGAGAGGTGCTGATGTGAACAAACCATGCAGAGATGAAGAAATGTCACCAATAATGTACATTTTATCAAATTACAGCTATAGGCATGACTCAGAAACAGCAGGAATCATACAAGCTCTGCTAGAAAATGGTGCCTCAGCCAGTGGAAGACATTACTCTGATAGAACTACGTTGATGTTGGCTGCAGCTAGAGAAGGCAGTAGCAGTGTGCTTCAAGTGCTCTTAGATTATGGTGCAGATATCAATGCAGTGGACGAATCAGGCAACACTGTTCTATTTACAGCCGCAGAAAAAAATTGCCCTGAAAATATAAAATATTTACTTCATTTAATCAAAGACAAAAAGGATTTTGTAAATAAGCAAAATAATGGTGGATCAACTGCTCTGTTTGATGCATGTAGAAGAGGTTATATGCGGGTTGTGAAACACTTGATAGACAGTGGAGCTGATGTTAACCTGAAGAACTGTAGAGGAGATACTGCTTTGCTGCATGCTGTGGGTTCGCACAATGTGGAAGTGATTCAGATGCTGATCAAGGCTGGAAGTGATGTCAACTGGCAGAATAATGATGGCTTTTCTCCCCTGATGGTTGCAGCTAAAAGTTTGATTAAGCCAAATCTGTTATGCTTGATCAAATCTGGAGCGGACATCAATGCTGTAAGCAAGAAACCTGGTAATGGGACAGCTCTTTCACTGTTGCTTGAATCTTATGTAGGACTTTGGGCTATGGAATGTGTGGAATATCTGCTTGATCAAGGTGCCACTTCCCACAGTGTGAGACCAGATGTAATTCATTTAATAATCAGGGATGGTAATACGCAGGTTGTTACTAGACTGATTCGGGGAGGTTTGGCACCTGTAGATGTTGCTGAGATGTCACTGGCCATAAGTTTCAATAATAATGTCACGGTGTCTTCCGTATCACCTCTGTGTGCTGCACTGTTGTTCAGAGAAGTAAAACTAGCTTATTACTTCCTAGAGAATTTGTTTCTGACCAGTACAGACTTGTCTTCACTGTTGTGGAGAGGGGAAGTCAGAGACATCCTTCAGAGAAAGGACATACAGAAATGCCTGGATTTTCTTGATGATATGTCCACACAAGTAATGCCCCTTTCTAGTCTGGCTTTTGTAGCTGTTTCTTCTGCATTAGGCGCAGGCCCTGGACGTGAGAACAGAGTCAAGCACTTACCTGTACCCCAGGTAATAAAGGACCAGTTGATGTTCAAGAATGTTACAGATTTTGTTAAAACCAGGACTCGGAGAGGCTCGGACAGATATTTCTCTACTTTTGATGCTGATCATTATGATTACCATACTTGTGGTTATGATCCTTCAGGTGTTAATGAACCGTGTGATTGTTATTGTGAGTGTGATGATTGTGCTTATTATAGCAGTGACTACTAGCTAGTATTGGAGTTAATACTGATAAGTGGTCACTTTAAACAAAAAAAAATTGATCATGGACTTGTAACCTGATATCTAACATTGACTTGTAGCTGATATCTAACATTGACTTGTAGCTGATATCTAACATTGACTTGTGACTGATATCTATCATAGACTTGTAGCTGATATCTAACATGTGACTGATATCTATCATAGACTTGTAACTGATATCTAACATTGACTTGTAACTGATATCTAACATAGACTTGTAGCTGATATCTAACATTGACTTGTAACTGATATCTAACATTGACTTGTGACTGATATCTATCATAGACTTGTAACTGATATCTAACATTGACTTGTAACTGATATCTAACATTGACTTGTGACTGATATCTATCATAGACTTGTAACTGATATCTAACATTGACTTGTAACTGATATCTAACACTGACTTGTACCTGATATCTAACATTGACTTGTGACTGATATCCATCATAGGACTGGTAACTGATATCTATCGTAGACTGGTAACTGATATCTATCATAGGACTGGTAACTGATATCTATCATAGGACTGGTAACTGATATCTATCGTAGACTGGTAACTGATTCTTGTCTTTAACTAAAATTTACACCAATAAACTAAAATTTATCATTCAGTTGTGACCAAGGCTGAAGAGTTTAAATACATTTTGAATGTCTCACTTATGACAAAATTTAGAGTTGGAGTCAGATAGTTGAAATATGGAGTCATAGTTTGGAGGACTTCTCCGCAGTACTGGTTGTGATGTAGTGGAAGTTGAGTTGACATCATTAAATTGTGACATACACAAATTTAACTGAGTTTACTTGATTCAGATGTGACACACTGAAGTGGGGGCATGCTGAAATTATTAAAATGTGACATACTGAATTAGAAATGTGTTGACCTTATTCATCTGTGACATTCCAGTGTGTTAGTATGTTGGAATATTTATTTGTAACATTTGGAAATTGAGGTATATTAAAATTGTGACTGATGTAATATGAGTGGAGGTATATTAAAATCATGACTAGTGTGATATGAGTGAAGATTGAAATCATGACTAGTGTGATAAATAAAATGGTGTTACCACAGTGTGCAATGTGTTCCTTGCATCCTCACATATTTCCTTGTAGATTACAAAATAAGTATGACACCAAAATAATTTTACTCCATTCAAATTTATCTTTCAGTCAGTTATCACATTCAGACTTATGTCTGAACTAGATATCTTCATTCAAATTTATCATCAAACCATGTATCTTATCACATTCGAAGTTTTCTTTTTTTTGTGCCCAGCATTCTTCTAAAATTCACCAGTTTTTACATACATTTATTGTCACTTGGTTATTCATTCCTTTGTTTTTTTTTTTAGTTTTTGATTTGTTCACTCCTTTTTTTTATTCATTCATTCATTCTTCTTTAACTTTTTCATTCATTCACTCATCATACTTCTTAATTCACTCGTTTCTTTTTCTCATTTCATTCATTCCTTGTTAGTTAAAATATTTCTAAATATTTGAATATTTAAGTGTTTCTTAAAATGTTTCTAAATATATAAATATTGCAAAAATTCGCCGCCGATATCAACAGTTCACATTTTATTGTCTTCTTTGTCCCATAACTTTAGCCACACTTTGAGTCAGTGCGACTCGACAGAGTTTTCAGATTCCAGACACTTTCTACCAGAACTTCATAACATGCTGAATTTCCTTCTCATCTCTCACTTTCTCCCCCCCCCCCTCTCTCTCTCTCTCTCTCTCAGAGGAGAGACTGAAATAGTGAAAGAATAAATAAAACTGATGTTGACTGTTGAACGAAGGATTTTGGGCATGGAAAGAACCGGTTTACTGAAGGTTTTTTTTTTCCTGACCTTTCACGGAGTCAGGCAGGCTACAAAGTCACTGAGAACAAGGATCTGTCAGCAGGGAGAGAGACAAACCTGTCAGGTACTGAGAAAACATACCCCATAATGTTCTCACACACAGATTGTCTTCAGCTTCTTTCATATTTTTTCCTTCTTTTCTTTGCTTATTTAGAATTGATATGTTCAGCAAAGGGAAGCCCGTCAGCTCCAGTATAATAGAGGACGTGTGTTTGTCAGTACAGTCGTAATGATTTAGTTTCTTGATCTTAAACACTTAGATTACCAACACAACATCCACAAGACACGAACACTTTTTGCTGTCATTCGTCACAGTTCCCTTGTTTTACCAGCTTGAGGCGCGGTATCTGTTTTTATCATATACGCCCGCTTAAAAGTTGAATCTCATAACTATGTAACACAATTATACATATATAGTACTCTCTCCCTATAACTGCCAGCAGCTGATGCATCATATCGGCGTGAGAGCGGGTTATAGCAGCTATTTTAGGCGTGAGAGCGGGTTATAGCAGCTATTTTAGGCGTGAGAGCGGGTTATAGCAGCTATTTTAGGCGTGAGAGCGGGTTATAGCAGCTATTTTAGGCGTGGGAGCGGGTTATAGCAGCTATTTTAGGCGTGGGAGCGGGTTATAGCAGCTATTTTAGGCGTGAGAGCGGGTTATAGCAGCTATTTTAGGCGTGGGAGCGGGTTATAGCAGCTATTTTAGGCGTGAGAGCGGGTTATAGCAGCTATTTTAGGCGTGACAGCGGGTTATAGCAGCTATTTTAGGCGTGGGAGCGGGTTATAGCAGCTATTTTTTCAGTCCCGGAGTACAGCTAAAAAGCAGGGGGTGTGCAATATTTCTTTAGCAGGCTCCACCACCGCGGGAATATCCCGATCCCTTCCCTGTTAGCCAGGCTATGCCTGTTACTGGGGGTACCATGGGGAGGTGAGACAGTTTCTTGGTCAGCTATGGGTCACTGATTGCCTCATCGGACACCGTCATCTCCACCCCTCATCCCCAACAGCTGATTTACCGTATTTAACTTAATTACAGACTGCAACCACAAGAGTGAACTAACATTCGACACAATTACGCTGAGAAATCTGAATATGCAAATGTAAAATATCAGCCTATATGATGAGGCACATAGCATGACGGGAAATACATGACATCACGTGAATGATGGGCGGTGTTGGAGATCTCGGGGAACAGAAAGTAAAATAGCAGGTTTTTTTTTTGATTTTCAAAATTCAAATACAAAAATTCTGAAACTTTTGAGTAATAAAAAACAAATAAAAGGAAACGAGCACACAACAATCTTAGGTGGTGGCGTGATATGGAGTGAGCACAGAGCAAGAAAATGATAGACCATCACTGTGATGCCTGGACGACAACGTTTAAAATGTTGACACATCTCACAGACAACATTTACGTGGACAGGTCACAGACAACATTTACGTGGACTGGTCGCAGACAACATTCACGTGGACTGGTCACAGACAACATTCACGTGGACCGGTCACAGACAACATTCACGTGGACCGGTCACAGACAACATTCACGTGGACCGGTCACAGACAACATTCACGTGGACTGGTCACAGACAACATTCACGTGGACCGGTCACAGACAACATTCACGTGGACTGGTCACAGACAACATTCACGTGGACCGGTCACAGACAACATTCACGTGGACCGGTCGGACACAATGTTTCTCTCTAAAATCAGCGATCACTCACGCTTTTTTACATTTAGTTTCTGCCCCACACATAATTTGTTCATGCTGATCTCCTTTTTGTGTTTGCTTGTAGTTTTTTTTAAATTTAAATACTATTTTTCAGGTTACTCATGTCAGTTTGTGTTCATAAACTGTCGGATTACATAAATTTTCCTTCCATGTTTCTGCCCACACGGAATCAGTCTTTATAGAGTACATTTGTCAAGCAAAGAGTAGTGGAGGATGTTAAACATAATTTACGGACATATATTAATGATGATCCACACACTTCTCCCGACAATGATGTGTATTAACTCTCTGTCCCACTGTCAGAGATCCAGAACACCATCTCTGACAATATTGACCTGTCTGTGGTGGGTTGTGCTGACTGGAGAACAATGACATTTATAACCATGAAAGTTTAGACTCTCAGTCAGTGTTTCCTGTAGCAGGAGTACATGGAAGTCGTAGACCAGCTGTGGCAGTACTGGACCTCGTTGTTTTGCACTGTGACAGTTCCAGTAATCTACATTAACACCCTTACGACGAATTTCTTCCATAGCCTCCGTTTACCCGCTCTCTTTCTCTTCTTACATAGCCTCTGTTTACCCGTTCTCCTTCTCTTCTTACATAGCCTCTGTTTACCCGTTCTCCTTCTCTTCTTACATAGCCTCTGTTTACCCGTTCTCCTTCTCTTCTTACATAGCCTCTGTTTACCCGTTCTCCTTCTCTTCTTACATAGCCTCTGTTTACCCGCTCTCCTTCTCTTCTTACATAGCCTCTGTTTACCCGCTCTCCTTCTCTTCTTCCATAGCCTCTGTTTACCCGCTCTCCTTCTCTTCTTCCATAGCCTTTGTTTACCTGTTCTCCTTCTCTTCTTCCATAGCCTCTGTTTACTCGCTCTCCTTCTCTTCTTCCATAGCCTCTGTTTACCCGCTCTCCTTCTCTTCTTCCATAGCCTCTGTTTACTCGCTCTCCTTCTCTTCTTCCATAGCATCTGTTTACTCTCTCTTCTGCCCTCTTCGATGTCTCTTCTTTCGCTTCAAACTCTTCAGTGCTTACCGTCACAAAGATCGACCGCAGAGCACGAACTCCGTAGCTTCGGCGACCATTATATATTTAATTATCATGAGTCATCATGTATGTTTTCAGAGGAGAATGACTAGTCACCCTGACATAGCCCCCACACCAGAAAAGAGGCTACGTTCCAGGCAGTGCCCCCTCCCCCACACGTTGTCGTGTCCCGGCTATAGTGCCTACATACCCCCGGCATTCAATGTGCAGGGCAGGCCTCAAGCTTCTCGTTTAATTAAAAAATACCGACGCTTTTGTTTAACCAAAGGGCATGTTGATCAGGGTACCTGCCAAGAGGATACTTTGATCTTAGCCAAAAGGCCGAGAGGCGCTCTAATTTGTTAGCTATGAATTTGATATGATGAGAAGGCCCAGACCATACCACAGCAGTGAGATCATCATCATCAAGAAAAGCAGAGTTCACTGTGGAAAGTTTGCTATAGCTACTAGCTTAACTGTTACTAACTCTGTCCTGGCTTTTTGTATTACATTGCCCACGTGGTTACTGAAGGACAAGGATGTATCAAACAGTACACGTTATCTCTTGCTCTTTTTTTTTTCTGTAGTTGGATAATTAGTAAATAATGGAGGCATCAAACATAAAAGGTGAAGAACTCCTTGAAAACAAACCTTCACTGAAATTTTAATTTTTATCTCCCTTCCTCAGATTCACTGAAAAATCCGCAAGTTCATCATCAAAACAACAGACTAAATAAGATTAGATATTCCATGACTTTAAAACATTTCAAACACGTTACAGTATGACAATCATGTTCTGTGACAAACCTTGAAAATTACACGTGTCCACATTTAGTCCAGCTGTCAGATAGCTGCAAACAGTGGAAAGAATCAACATAAACACGGACAAATGAAAACCCATGTTGTCGTATGTAAGGGCTGAACAAAGACCCACCTCGGGTGAGTATCGATTCGGAACCCCGACAATCTTAATCTTACATGGACAAAAGTGAAAGCTGACCATCCCAGATAGGCACAAAGCTTGACCCACCTGGGATGCAGTGTACAGACAGGTAAATCACGAGACAGGAGGAAGACCAAGAGAGCTGGCACCAGATGGATTCCATATTGGGTTTTATTTCCGACGGAATGGTCCGAGTAGCAGCTTCTGTTGTGAAAAGGCTATAGAACATGTAGGCCGTACTGTGACTACTGCACTGTCTTCTTGCGTTGACGGATTCGGAGAGAATCTCTGACGCTGAAATCTGGAGAAAAGAAAAAGCCAGATTCTGTGTTCAGTTTGTCCTCTTTACGCTACAGTTTTAGCTTGCTGTACAATGTACCTATACATAAAACATACATTTTATCACATGTACCAGTACATAAGGGGAAAAAGAAAGAGGAAGACCAAGAGAGCTGGCACCAGATGGGTTCCATATTGGGTTTTATTTCCGACGGAATGGTCCGAGTAGCAGCTTCTGTTGTGAAAAGGCTATAGAACATGTAGGCCGTACTGTGACTACTGCACTGTCCTCTTGCGTTGACGGATTCGGAGAGAATCTCTGACGCTGAAATCTGGAGAAAAGAAAAAGCCAGATTCTGTGTTCAGTTTGTCCTCTTTACGCTACAGTTTTAGCTTGCTGTACAATGTACCTATAAATTCACTACATAAAACATACATTTTATCACATGTACCAGTACATAAAGGGAAAAAGAAAGAGGAAGACTAAGGCGAAGATGGCTGCAAGACATCGTTGATGATCTGCGAATGAACGCATCAGCAGCTGAGCATCTTGCTTACAACCGAGAGGCCTACAGGAGTGCTGTTAGGGAAGCAAAGTTCCGCAAGGAGTCATAGTTAGCTCTGTGTATAGGATAGTAGGGAGTAATAGTTAGATCTGTGTATAGTATAGTAGGTACTAATAGTTAGATCTGTGTATAGTATTTTAGGGAGTAACTGTTAGATATGTGTATAGTATAGTAGGGATTCATAGTTAGATCTGTGTATAGTATAGTAGGGAGTAATAGTTAGATCTGTGTATAGTATAGTAGGGAGTAATAGTTAGATCTGTGTATAGTATAGTAGGGAGTAATAGTTAGATCTGTGTATAGTATAGTAGGGAGTAATAGTTAGATCTGTGTATAGTATAGTAGGATAGGCTATCGTCCAAATATATACCTAGTAGTAGGCATTCCTGATGGTACTTATGCTAAAGCATAAATGTTCCACCAAAATGTCCACTTATTCACAGTTTAAACGTTAAAACAACATCTCTACAGCTTGGATACTTACATCAGTCAGACTGACGCTGATGCGCTGCCAAGTTTCCAAGTCAAACATGGACGATTCACATCCTGATGTCAAAGGTCGAGCACGTACGGACATGTCCCGGGTGTAATGAAGCCGCTCCCCAGGACCAGCAACAGACCTAGACCCCGTTTTCTACAGTTACACGTAAACTAATATGATTGGTTATCTCTGTTAGTGTGTCTAAACGCTTATGATAATGGCAAATGTGACTCCTAACACTTATGATAATGGCAAATGTGACTCCTAACACTTATGATAATGGAAAATGTGACATTCACCCGAGTCTATCAAACGACACGCTTAACATGGAGCCCAGTTCAACATCCATCTTGCCGGAAGAGACTGCATTCGTGACGTCATTGACTGTCCGCTCTCTCGCCGACACTTACCTGGCTTCATATAAATGTGGTCATGTCTTCATATAAATGTGGTCATGTCTTCATATAAATGTGGTCATGGCTTCATATAAATGTGGTCATGTCTTCATATAAATGTGGTCATGGCTTCATATAAATGTGGTCATGTCTTCATATAAATGTGGTCATGTCTTCATATAAATGTAGTCATGTCTTCATATAAATGTGGTCATGTCTTCATATAAATGTAGTCATGGCTTCATATAAATGTGGTCATGTCTTCATATAAATGTGGTCATGGCTTCATATAAATGTGGTCATGTCTTCATATAAATGTAGTCATGGCTTCATATAAATGTGGTCATGTCTTCATATAAATGTGGTCATGTCTTCATATAAATGTGGTCATGTCTTCATATAAATGTGGTCATGGCTTCATATAAATGTGGTCATGTCTTCATATAAATGTGGTCATGTCTTCATATAAATGTGGTCATGGCTTCGTATAAATGTGGTCATGGCTTCATATAAATGTGGTCATGGCTTCATATAAATGTAGTCATGGCTTCATATAAATGTGGTCATGGCTTCATATAAATGTAGTCATGTCTTCATATAAATGTGGTCATGTCTTCATATAAATGTAGTCATGTCTTCATATAAATGTAGTCATGTCTTCATATAAATGTAGTCATGGCTTCATATAAATGTGGTCATGGCTTCATATAAATGTAGTCATGGCTTCATATAAATGTGGCCATGGCTTCATATAATGTGGTCATGGCTTCATATAATGTGGTCATGGCTTCATATAAATGTGGTCATGGCTTCATATATTATAACAACAGGAAAAATAGAAGGAAGAAGAGCAAGAGGAAGACCAAGAGAAATGATACTGGACAGTCTGACGGGATGGTGTGAGAGGAGATCACCAACTGAACTGATGGCCTGCATGAAGGATCGGGTACTCTGGAGAAGCATAATAGCCTACGCCATTCGGTGATGAGATGATGACAGTACTTTCAGTAACATGTAACTTATAAACAAAGCACTCATATGATAAATTTAGCAGCTTTCATTCAAGAAATGACTGGAGCTTGCTTGTGGAATTGCCTGATAGAAGATTGATGCTGGTCAATTACTCTGGATTAATTGGGGGGGGGGGGGTTGTTGCTATATTCTGCTCTTGACTCAGAAGAAAATGACGTAATCTGTACTTGGTGGTCATCTTTATGTTCCTTTTCCAGTAGTTTACAAAACCACATCTAATTTATGTTGCTTTGTGAGTGCTCTCTTCCCGAACAGCAAGTGCTTGTATAGTTTGAAATTCGCACTAAAACTATCAGTAACTTACATCTTACATCCTTCCCGTGCTGTTGAAAGTCACATAGGGCTCGCATGGTAGTTCGCCAAGATTTCCTGTCTTTGGCGAGTTTTTAAATCTCATCAAGGGATGTTATGCCCACTGAATTGGGTTCTCTTAACAATGTCCTCTTTAGAGTTTCATGTGGTTGATCTCTTTTTCTTCGGCCTGTTGTGTTCCATTTGATAGTTTGTTTGAGAATTCTCTGATTGTTTCTTCTCATCACATGACTAATATATGTCCATCTTCTTTTTCTAATCAACCACGAGACAGGTTGTTGTTTGCTCATCTGTCTGATCTTTGCGTTGTTCTTGAATTCATTCCACTTTATACCGAGTATTTTCCTTAGGCATTTTGTTTTAGAAAAAGTCTGATTTCTTGTCTATTTCTTTAGATGATTTCCAGCTTTCACATGCATAAATGAGAGCTGATTCATTTGAACTGAATAATCTTAACTTGTTTTTTGTGTTTATTTCAATGTCATATGTTCTCAAGATTCTTGAAGGTCAATGCTGCTTTGGCAACTCTAACTTCTTTTCTAGGTCACCACTGTGGTGTATCAGCAACTACCCTGCCTATTTTTCAAGGCATAGGAAATGCTCTTCGATTACGACTAAAACATCTGACAGCTCATGGCTGTGCTGTGTTTAGATGTCGTGAGAGAGCTTTCGTTCGTTTTCATTGCTGTCTTTCCCTGCCTCTTCTATAAGCTCATCTACAATAGTCGTGAGAGAGCCTTCGTCTGTTTTCATTGTATTGAGAGCATCAACCTGATCATCTAGAGGCTCTTTAAATCTTCATGTTCAACGTCCTCACACACAACATGCTTTGCTAGCTGAACACAGCTGGCAGTGAATTTGAAAACCAAACACTAAATGCAGGATACCTTTCTGCCAAACAGGTGGATACATCTTTCCAAGCTTCTAAAAGATTACCAATGCCAGTATTTTATTTTTTTGTACAGTGCGTTCGGAAAATAACTGTGCAATAACCCAGTATCGATTCAATCTAGATACGACAGACATTGAGAAATCACTACAATACCTAAATCAATACTGGGTTACTGTGTAGTTACTTATGGAACACTCTGTATTATATTTCTTCCAAAATTCTCTTAGTTTCAGCACTTTTCCCTTTAGTAACATTGGTTAGCATCTGAAATGTTTGGTTTAAGTAATATGCTTTAGATGCTGCAGTCTCACCTTGATGTAGTGGGTGTAATAGAGATACAGTTAAGGCGGTTAAAAAAATTTCACATTTGGGATGAGCTCAACTATCATCAATGGATGGCTTGGTACATAATTATTAAAGTTTGAAAAGCTAAGTTATGTTAATATTCTACTTCGCCAAAACAAGATGCCACAAATATTTCATAGCAGATTTCAGATGTTATCCCCCCGATAAATCACCAAACGCTAAAGTTTAATGTGTCTGCTGGCGTTAGCATCAAGCGTCGCCGTTATTTTATCTTTAGCAGCTTTAAATCCAGGTTTTTGCAATGCTGCTGACTATATGTAAAATAAAAATTAAAAAAAACTAAGCATGAATATGAAAATCAAGATATTCAAGAGTAATGTTCTAAGCGTACTACTCTATGGAAGTGAATGCTCGAAAATCACTAAAACCATATAAAACAAGTTGAATTCTTTCCAGACTAAATGTTTACGAAGAATTAGAAAAATATTTTGGCCAAACACCATAAGAAATAACATCTTGTTGGCAGAAGTGCAGATGAAGTCTCTGACAGCAATTTTTGAGCAAAGACACTGGAGCATGTGCTCCGAATGACTGACAACTCACTACCAAAAATGGCACTAAGATGGATACCACAAGGAGCAGAAGTAAGGGTAGACCAAAAGAGACATGGAGAAGAACAACATAAAGGATGTTGAGCAATAAAGGGCTCACCTAGGCAAGAGCAGAAAAAAAGCAAAAGACAGGCGGAAAAACACTTGCGGAAGCCCCATGTGCCATGGGCACTTAAGGTTCAGAGAGAGAGAGAGAGAGAGAGAGAGAGAGAGAGAGAGAGAGAGAGAGCTAGCTTTAAACCCAGGAGCATATTTTCAGTCTATGAAACACGTGTCCTTGAAGGTACACTTTTAATATACAGACTTGTACCACTAACGTTAACAAAATGTTGTTATCCAAAGTTTAACATATTTCTTCTATTACTGTCTTTGTCATTACAGGATATTCTTCGCAGCTTTCTCATCTCTCTTGTTGCATCTATCGTCAGGTGAATGTAACGTAAATTGCATTTATTTTTGAAATCTCTAAGCCTGTCACGGCTAGCTTCTTTCTTTCTTTCTTTCTTTCTTTCTTTGAACAGTTCCAGACGTCGACTTGTATATTTTTAAAGTAGCTGGTGGTCATCTGAAGGGCGTGGACATCCCCGTAGAGTTTGTTTTGGATTGATGTAGTAGTTGGTCATATTTGTCTTCTCTGTTACTCATATATTCCTACAGGTAGTCTGCTATCATCTTACTAGTGCCATAAGCACTTTCATCATTTGATCTTATGTTAAATTTGTTGTACATATAGTATCTTAGCCTGTTGTGTCCGGTACGTGGCTTTAGATTAATGCCTTGATCTTCTCTGTTCAGCTGGTAGTAGGCATCAGTTCTTTAGTGGTCTCGCCGCTCTTTCTCCAACGTGTTCTTGTAGCTGAGTTTTATCCGTGTTTTGACCTCCTCAAAAGATTTGACAGTTTCTGTCTGTGCTAGTTTACCTCCTTGCTCTGCTAGGGTGTCTGCCGTTTCGTTTTCGGGTATCCACAATGGGATGGGATCCACTGCATTGCTACTCTTTCGATGCGTGTCTATAGCTCATGCATTTCTATTCGCAGATCATTGGTTTCTTTGTTTCTGTGACTCTGTAGTGCTGTTATTACTTTCCGTGAGAAAGTTTTTTTCTTGGACATTATGACATTTCTCTCCTGACAGCTTCTGCTGCAGCTTTGATGGGATCTCCTCTGCTCTGTGGGTGCTGGAGAATTCTTCTGTTGGTTTCTCTGTTCCCCGTTGGTTCAGTGATGACCCCGCTGCTGCGTATGTAGAGAATCCATCTGTGCAAACGCGGGTCACGTGGGAAGTGTTTCTCTTTGTGTTTAATGACCAGCAGTTTCTTGTTTGTTAGATTATTTTTGTTTTCCATCCCTTTGATGTTTTCATTCAGTTCTGTAGCTTTTATTTCATCCTTGTGTGCTAGAGGAGCAGAGTGATTTGGACTGGCCTCGTTGTATATGGGCTGTCTTCTGATCGTTGTCATAGATCTCTCGGTGAAGCTGTATCGTTTTAGCCTAGCTCTTTTATTCTTGGATTTATTGGGCGGTTTTCTAATCTTATGAGTTTTTCTGCTTGTCTCTTATATCTTCCATTGGCTGTAGGCCTATGATCTATTCTAGCTCTGTTATTGGTGTGAACTTCATTCCTCTGTGATGATCCTTATAGCTTGATTTTGCAGTCGTTTGGCATAGTTAATTTAGTGTACAGACTAATACTCTATCACAGTTAATTTGCGGACTAGTATACTATCGTAGTTAATTTAACGTAAGAATAGTACATTATCACAGTTATTCTGGTATATGTAGACTAGTACATTGTCATAGTTACTATGATATACAGAATATTACCATATCATAGCTATCATGATGTGCTGAGTATTACAATGTCATAGTTATGATGTATAGAATACTACAACCTCATAATTAACCAAACGTGTATAATATTAAGCCATCATGGGTCGCTTTTATCTCACAGGAGTATATTACCCAAGCTGTTCTTTCTGTTATACGAATCTGGAGGAAGATCTTATTTCTAAAGTTATTATTCTCAAACTTTTCCATCACTTTTGTTTTGTATTTTACCTTCAGCCTGCAGTGTTCGTATTTAACTTATCGATATTTATTTTTCAACTTTTCAGAAGGACGAGCATTGGGCAGAGAGAAACAGAAAGAAGGACGAGCATTGGGCAGAGAGAAACAGAAAGAAGGCATAGAACCTAACTAGTGTCAGTGGAGAAGTCCTACACAGGAACATCCACTTAAAAAGTTACAGACCTTCACTCACAGTACAGAGGTCCCAAGTGACCCCACTATAAGGTCCATTTGCTTGAATATCACTTCTGCCTGTCTCTAACCAGTCAGCGAGCTCCCATTACTCAGAGTGATAACGATATATCTGATAGTGACAATGGCTGATTGTGGATTCATAAGTGACGGTACGTCCGTGGAAACGATGGCTCCTAATGCAAAAAATAACTGTAAAAGTGACAGTTTGTCTTCTGTCACAGATCTACTTCAAACAAAGGAAAACGACAACATTTTGCTTAGTGCCATCGATTCCGGCCATTATTCCCAAGCCCTTGACTTTCTGAGAGAGAGATCTTCATTCTCACCAGACGCTCTGAGCGTGGCTTTAATCCTCGCTGCTCAGGCAGGGCATAAACTACTCGTGGAGACACTCGTTCACCGCGGGGCAGATGTTAACAGCACAGACCTGAGTGGGGACACAGCCTTGATGATTTCAGCAGAAAGTGGTTTCACTGAAATAGTAGAGTTTCTGACAGAGATGAAAGCGGATGTGAACCTGAGTAATGAATCCGGAGACACGGCCCTGTTACTCTCTATACATCCAGATTCATCGCTACCAACAATCAGATGTCTTGTTCAGCAGTCAGGGATAAACATTCATCACCAAAACGGGGACGGAAACACAGCTTTGAAGAAAGCGGTGACGATGGTAAATGCTGATATCGTAAGACTGTTGCTTGAGGTCGAAGCAGAGTTGGAGATAAAGAGGATGTCGAGCGATTCATTAGAAACCAGTTCAGAGTCCAGATCTGGTAGACAACATGGCGTGAGTTCAACTCTACACAGATGTATACTTTATGGCTATACAGAAATCATCCCAGAAATGATTAGCTGTGGGTTTAGACCAGTCGATGTGAAGATTGATGAGCCGTGCAGTGAGAGAATTTGTTTTCCAGTCTCACCTCTCTGTGCCGCTTTGCTGGTTGACAATGTCCCATTAGCCAGGTACTTTCTAGAAAACCTGTTTCTGACATCTTCTGATGTAACTTCCTTGACCAAGAACACGGAACTTCGACTTTTCCTTGGAGTGATGAAATACCAGAAGTCTCTGGATTTCCTTCAAGAGATGTCATCACAACCCATGTCATTGTTCGACCTTTCTTTTACATCAGTATCGAATTCTCTGTGCACTGGTCCTGGATGTAAGAGAGCAGTCAGTCATCTCCCCTTACCTCGGCTGATGAAAGACAAGCTGATGTTTAAGACTGGGGACTTCAATCTGAGTAGTCCAATGAGTGATATGGATTCGGTATTTCGCAAGATTATGTTTCTCTATTTTTCTAACTGGTGCATCGACAGTCGTATGGTATATGTATTATTATTTGGACGACTACCGAACCCCCGCAGAGCACATAATTTGTAGAGAATATGCACTGTTGGGTATGTTAGGAAAAGACTGAACATTATGGTCAGACTGTATGTAAAATATGTGGTAGCAGACACTGTGTTAAACATCATCTAGTGACTTAGTTATGATCTGTCAATGTACTGCTTTCAGTCTAGTTTTATCAGATTAAAAAACGAAAATTGTACTCTAGAACAGAATAGAACATTTTTTAACAGCAAATATTTTCATCATGAAGTGTTTAGATGCTTTTTTCTGTCTGAAACGTACATAGTGTACATCTGGAGATCACATCATTGTTACTACGAGTATAGCTACAAAATCCGCATAACATTATCAATATAGACTTCGGATTTATACAGACAACAAGATGACAAAGAGAGGACATGGAATGTACGCACAAGAAAGATGGATAAAAGCAAGTAACTAGCAAACGAGGATGTAAAAACTTTGAAAGGTTTTATCCTTGTTTTGAGATAATTATTAAAAATTTAGATATGATATTCCTTTGTTAAAGTAAGCTTTCAACATAAATTTGTTGTTTATACTAAAGAATCACAACAACTTGTATTTCATTGTGTAAATATATGTTTGTGTGTATCTGCGTACATCATTGTGTAAATATACATTAGAGTGTATCTGCAATCATCATTGTGTACATATATCTTTGTGTGCATCTGTATACATCATTGTGTCAATATGTTTGTATGTATCTCCATACGTAATTATGTAAATATAAAAGTATAAAGTACATGCTTCCCAAAAGTAATTCTTGTCGAAGCGCTTACACATATGCACAAAACATCACATATCATTGGTGAAAAAATAGTATGTCATTATATATGTACCAATTTCTCACCAACATTAATCATGCACTCATCATATACATATACTACTACATGCTAGCACACACACACAAAGACTAATAGTAATTTTCAGTTTATTCTATTACTAATTTATAAATTATAATTAGAAAAATTACTTTTTGTGAAACGGCTTATTTATTAAATGAAGTCATTCATTTGCATGTCCCTTGCGGAACTTTGCCTCCCAAACAGCACTCCTGTAGGCCTCTCGGTTGTGAGCAAGATGGCCTGCTGCTGATGCATCCATTTGCAGATCATCAACGATGTCTTGCAGCCATCTTCGCCTTGGTCTTCCTCTCTTTTTTTCCCATTATGTACCTTTCCAAGACAGTCTTCTCTAGATTATCATGACGTTTAATGTGTCCAAAATATTTAAGTTTTCTCTCTTTAATCCTCTTTACTAGCCAGCCTTCTTCAATATTAAGCTCTTGTAGTATAGATATATTTGTTCTTTTTTGTGTCCACGATATTTGAAGATATTTGAAGATTAAATGAATATTTCACACAAAAAACCATGGGGCATTGTACATATCATTGAATGTATAGATGTCACGGGTGTATGAGAATGTGCTGTTTTCTGTACATTTTTTATTATAAGAGTATATGTTGATGCATTTTTTAATAAAAACTTGTGGCGTTATTTGTATTTTGTTTTGTTTTGTTTTCTTTTGCAAGAAACTATTCAAGTTCGAAGACACTTTGTTAAACTCGTTCTTGTGGGACTGATCTTATGTTGTTCAGTGAAGCGTGCCACATGACGCTTTCACATGCCAAGACTTTGGTTCAGATAAAGCATTTATTATTAATTGTACCTATTACAGAATCTCAACATACATGGCTAAAAAGTAAATAAATAAAATACCTTGAAGAAAACTGAAGAATCTCCAGAATTATCTCAAAATGGCCGCAGAATGCATCTCTAATCAAGGAAAAAAAACGCAAACGTATAAAACTGTGAGTGTAAGTTTAATAATCAACTCTTTGATCAAAGTGATTCACATTCGAGAAATGCATTAATTAAAATGGTTGCACTAAGTTCAGGATCTAGGCCTTCAAAGTGACGGGCAAAGGTACAACCCCCGGTCCATGTTATTAAGACATTTGGGGTTACTGTGTTAGACCTGTATTTCCAAGAACTTCGTCACTTGAAAGTCTGATATGGTCAGTGTCACGCTTGGCCGCATTTATCTTTCCATGTTTCTCTGGTGCCCATTTTTACACAAAGGCCTGTTTGGTTTGGTGGCAGCAGACAGAACCCCCACTCCTGAGACTTGAACCCTGTACTAGCGGGTTAGTAGAGCAAGCGCCCAACCATTCAGCCTACCAATCAACATCAAAGTGACAGGAGCTGGTAAAATTTTGTAAAGAGTTCATTAAAATTTTCATATAAAATTACATTTTTTAAATATGGACAAAATCTTCAATAAAATATTAATTTAGTACAAGCATGAACCAACTTAAACAAATACTGGCATTTCTTGGAGATAACAAGTCCAGTTACAGACCAGTGTAGTAAAACTAGCTACACACTTTCTCATTTTTAGTTCGCTTCCTTGTGCACGTAAAATACTAAAATTTATCTCCTCCTCATCATCATCATCATCATTCATTATCAGGTTCCGTGCCATCTGGCGTTGACTATTATGTTTATCCGTGGTACCCAATCTTTCATGCAGGCCATTAGCTCAGTTGGTGATCTCCTCTCACACCATCTCAGACTGTCCAGTATCATTTCTCTCGGTCTTCCCCTGGCTCTTCTTCCCTCTGTTTTTCCTGTTGTTATAATATTTTCAATACCCCCACATCTCACTGCATGTCACACATTGTCTCTCTCGTAATATTTTGACAAGATTTGTGAGTGTGTGTCTTCCGTTCTTCTCATACATTCTTCGTTACTAATCTTTGCTGTCCAGGGAATTCGCCACAAATTTCTGATAAACAACATGTCTACTGCTTTCAGTGATCTTCTGTTGCCCTTGATTCACTTCAATATAACAATAAAGGCTCAATATAGCATAATTTGTTCGCGCTATTGTTTATTAAGCGAGTTATACGCTCAATTCAAGTGGAAAAAACCCCCACAAACTGTAAAGTTAGATACAAAAAAGTATTCATAAAAATGTTAATCTTAATCATTAGAACCTTCAGCTAACTGTAATCTTTTAATTTCCTTCAAGAACATATCTTCTTTTTTTTATCACAAATTGGCTAACAACTTGGTGCATGAGGCCTTACTTTTGGTCTATGCCGATGTTAGATATTACTTTCTCATTAAGCTCAATCATTTCTAACTCTTGATTTACAAGGAGAAACATGCGACGCCTCCTTCTACTTACACATTTAAGAAACACCGTACAATAGGCTCAGTTACGATGAAATAACTGTGAAGAAGTTTGAAATATTGTGAGATATGCCAAAATGTGAGACAGAGATACAAAACGTGCAAATGAGATAAACGAAAATGGCGTCAATAGACTTGATCGATGCGACACTACCACTAAAACCCATCGGAGAAGGAAGGTATATTCTGAAGATTATAAACATCAACAATTTTAAAAGAAGCGCAACACCTGCGAAGCGCAATAAAACAAAGCATAATTCTATTTTAATCCTTGACAAATGAAAAATGAATATGAAGTTTTAAAGAAAGAAAGTCACAAAAAGAATGGTCTACAACATCAGAGAGTTTCTTTAAAAAAACACGTCATTAAACGAACATTATATCTTCGACGGCAACAAAATCTATGCATATTTCCTACCTTAGGCAGGCACTGAAAATCTGAAAGAAAATATTGAAATAGAACAACTGGAATAGTCCATTTATGATAATTATCTGGTTAGATCCATTTTCTCTTTCTCTCCCTCTCTGAACCTTAAGAGCCCAAGGTATACGGGCCTTCAGCAAGGGAAATGCTGTCCTTTGCCTTTTTTTCCATTCTTGCCCAGGTGAGCCCTCTATTACTCAACATCCTCTCTTTTGTCCTTCTCCATGTCTCCTTTGGTCTACTCTTCTGTTTCCCTGTGGTGTCCACCTTAGTGCTATTTTTGGTAGTGAGTTGTCAGTCTTTCGGAGCACATGTCCCAACCATCGCCAGCGTCTTTCCTCAATAATTGCTGCCAGCGGCTTCATCTGCATTTCTGCCAACAAGATGTTATTTCTGATGGTGTTTGGCCAAAATATTTTCTAATTCTCCTTAAACATTTAGTCTGGAAAGAATTCAGCTTGTTTTCTATAGTTTTGGTGATTTTTCAACATTCACTTCCATAGAGTAGTACACTTAGAACATTACTCTTAAATATCCTGATTTTCATATTCATGCTTAGTTTTTTAGATTTCCATATAGTCTGCAGCACTGCAAAAGCTTGGTTTGCTCTAATAAGTCTGGTGTTGATGTCCTCTGTGCTGTTTCCATCTTCTACTACTCTACTGCCAAGATTTACAAATTCGTCGACCTCCTCCACCAACTTGTTATCTATTCTCAGTATATTGTTATTGAACTCCATTTTATACTGTTATTATTATAGTTAATATTATTAATATGTACCGTGCCTGACAGCGTTGGTGATCATGCTTCCCCATCTTGAGCGGTTCCTGGTGTTTCCAATCATTCAAATGCTTTTCTTTTTCCATGCCACGTGGTCAGTCCGCTGAGATTACTAGGTTCTCCAACTTCTGTCTTCTCATGACGTGGTCAAATTCTCTAACTTCTGTCTTCTCATTACATGTCTAACTTCTCTAACTTCTGTCTTCTCATGACATGGTTAGCTTCTCTAACTTCTGTCTTCTCATGATATGGTCAACTTCTCTAACTTCCGTCTTCTCATGACACGTCCAATAAATTTTGCTTGTCCTTTTCTTATCATTTTAACTATTTTCTGTTGCTCCGACACTTCAATGGGGACCTCCTCATTTGTTTTTCTGTGTCTAGAGTTTTTGCTGTATCCTCCTCTAACCCCAGATTTCTGTTACTTCCAGTTTATTTGCCAGTTTTTAGCTGATTGTCCAAATTTCACAGCCATATGGCAGTATTGGTTCTATATAACTCTGTAGTACTCTTTTCTTCAGCCTTAGAGACATTTGGTATTCATGTCAAAGATCTCACAATCTGAACTCGAAGATATATTTTAAAAAAAGAAAAAGGGGCAGAAAACTAAATCTTACTAAGAAATATTCTGATTAGTACAGAAAGTAAATCTTATAATAAAGCTATATTAACTGATACAGAAATAGTTGTTATCTTCAAGCAGTTAACTCTAGAATGACATTTTTGAGAAAAGAAACGTAGTTATAACCTGTGCTACATAAAATAAAAGCACAAAATATTAGACATGGATGCATTGTTTTAAAATGAAAATAATTACTGTGATTCAGACAATCATCTGAAACAAATTTCTTTTAGTAACATTTCAGTTTCATTCTATTTTGAACGCAATTGCTGACATATAATGATACATTCAGATAAACTACTCGTTTATATCCATTAAGGTACATTGGGGATACGGTGTTAGGTCTGTATTTCGAAGACCTTCGGCACATGGAAGAATGATATGATCAGTATCACGCCTAGAAGTACTTGCCTTCCCAGATTTCTCTGGTACCCATTTTTAGAGGCTGGGTGGATCCCGACGCCTTTTTGGTGTGGTTGTAACAGGAAAAAAAAAGTAATCCTGTCATGCCTTAGAGGCACATAGGGATATGGTGTTAGTGCCCATATTTTCCTTGACCTGTCAGCACACTAGAGGGTGATGTGGCAAATGTGGCATCATGCCTGGTCGCCTTTCCTTCCCGAACTCCAGAAGAAGTCGGGTACCCATTTCTACAGCTGGGTGACTGGGGTGCCTCCGGCCGGATTCGAACCTACGACCTTCGCCATGAGAGACCAGTGATATATATATATATATATATATATATATATATAATATTTTAATTTGCCTTGCAAAATACTGAGATCTTCTCTAATGTTTAAATAAAAAGTTTGGCAATGCTGTGATATACCCTTATATCAGTACATTCATTGCTTCCTGTCTTGGTTGTTTGGTTATCATATGCCTCTTACAGTCCTAGTCTTGAGTTGATAACTAGATTAGATAAGTGAAAACAAAAATCTCTTTAGGCTTAGATATTACTTTTAAAGTGTAGAACAAGTTTTGCTTATTATCTCTGTTAAATCTTTCAGAGTTTTTATTAACCAGATGAGACACATCAGCTTCTGCTTACATACAACAAGGAACAGCTCCGCCAGTCCCGAAACTCATTTTCTGATACTTCTCCTTAAGTATGTTTTTTTAAAAAATAATAGTAAAACATATCTGTACATTCATATGTTTCCGGCGATGTTACACGAGACATTTCAAGTCATCTGACTGGTCTTTAGTCCGTATAACACTTATTTCAGGTACAGACGGGTTTACTGTGTGCAACACGTTATTTTAGTTTCTTTGCGGTGCAAATAGATGATAGATTCCTTCAGTCACCTGATCACATTTTCTTATGTGGACAAAGCTGTAACAGCTTCTGGTATGTTAGTCACGTGGTGGTAGCGGTGAGACTGATGATACTGGCATAGACGTGGATGAAGATGTATGGCTTAGTTTTAAAAGAAAAGAGGAAGGCGGGGAGAGGAAAGACAATATGAGATGATACGAAGAGATGACGATATGAAGATCAACATGGTAATTAAAGGCAGTACTTCAGTATTTGGGGAGTCTTTTTTTTTTCTTAAACAGTGGGGAAAGGCAGAAAGGGTTGATAAAGGACGAGCAAAGAGATATAAATCTGGGTGTAGGCAATCAAACTGGATATAAATCTGGGTGTAGGTAACCAGCGTATTTCTCTAACAAAGCTGGACTGAGAATTAAGTGTAGAGACACGTGGCTTGGAAACTAAAGCGTCGTTACAGATTTGAACTAACACAGCTCGACGGATGAACCGAGTGCAGTCCCGTGGTTCAATAGTTTGGTACAAGTGTTTACAAAATTAAATAGATAAATATGCACGAAGCCACTGCAGTAAATCTGTCATAACAAAATGTTAAAACTATGTAAAACTAAAGTAGGAACAGATTTATTAATTAACCAGCACACAGTTGTGATTTTTAGGTTTACACCGTAATCATGCAAGACTAAGATGCAGGAAAGCAGGCAAAATATAAATTCACGTGAATGCTGTAAAAGAAATACAACTGAGGAAAAAAAACTAAAAATTATTGATGTTACATGTAGCAGAAAAAAATGGGAGGACTAAACATGCAATCTCTCCCCGCTTAACACCTGTGTTAGTTTGATGCTTTTAACTTTTCAAATCACTCAAAGTCAGTCGTAAATGAGGATCTCTTTCTTTAGTTAACCTTTGTTTTTGATAACGTAATTTGTACAGTTTGTCTGGTCAACTACGTCTAGCAATCTTCACATCAGACAGGGCCAATCTTCACATCAGACATGGCCAATCTTCACATCAGACAGGGACAATCTTCACATCAGATAGGGTCCCTCACATGGCGTGAAAGATCCTAATAACCTGTGTGTGCTACTAACATCCCAACTATTACACAGAGACCTATTTGTGAGAGAAGGTATGACCATTTGGTTGGCATTTATGTCAAGTTTTTATTTTCAAGATACAGTCTCAACGCAGCCATTTGTCTTTAACTCAGAAACAAGCAAGGGTATTCGGGAAGATCGCTTGCAACGAAAAAAAAAAGGGAAAAAATGTACACTCAATTACCATTAGCTGATGGCAAAAACTGTATATCTTAATATTACAAAACTTTAAAATAGATAAATACAACATCTACAAAGCAGACGAATGAATTTTTACACCCAATTAACAGTAATAAATGACCAATTTAAATTTTAAAAACCCAAATTAATACTACGTTTTTTAAAAATAGAAACAATAACAAAAACACCTTCAGTTCTCTATACTAAGGCAATAAATAAAT
>CM019700.1:7041399-7233899 GCA_009760885.1 Achatina immaculata
AGATTTCCTCTGCTTCTTCTTCTTGTATGAAAACTCTAGAGGAGACTCGAACATCTTTGAAAAAAACTCAGACGTCCTCCTCAGGTAGTCGACATCGCCACACAGCTTGGTCCTGACTGTACTGAGTCCGTTAAAATGAATATGGAACAACAACAGCCATCTCTGTCGAAGGATGCAGGGCGTCATTCATTTATTTGCAAGTCCCTTGCGGAACTTTGCCTCCCTAACAGAACTCCTATAGGCCTCTCGGTTGTGAGCAAGATGGCCTGCTGCTGATGCATCCATTTGCAGATCATCAACGATGTCCTGCAACCATCTTCGCCTTGGTCTTCCTTTCTTTCTTTTTCCCATTATGTACCCTTCCAAGACGGTTTTCTCTAGATTATCATGTGCAGGGCGTACTTTCCAATAAAAAAACTTTGTATGACGGATTCTGGTCTTTATTGTGACATTGCAAAACTCTCCACTATATGATTGTTTTAACACTCACAAGTAAGTTGTGTCTGGATATGTAGAACTGTACGTGCTAATATAAAATTTGGAGTCGGTGTAAGTCAACACTTGCCTGGTTAGCTGACAGGTTAGGCCCTCGGTCTACTAATCCTGTGGTACCGAGTTCAAATCCCAGCAGTGTGGAATTTTTTCTGGTTCCATCACACGAAAAAGACCCCAGGGTCCACCCAGCCTCTAAAAATGGGTACCATAGATATCTTAGGAAGGCGTGATACTGACCACATCAGACTTCAAGCACCGATGGTCCTAGAAATACGGGACTAACACCGTGTCTCTAGTATCCCAGTGTGCCTTAATGAAACTGAAACGGGAGTTTTACCTTTTATATATTAAAACATGGATCAGATACTCAAATGAGAAAATTTGACAGCTGGAGTCTTAGGCCAGCATGCATTTGAAATCATCTACAGGCAGTTCTCGAGGTACGAAAGTCCGACTTACGTACAACCTGTACTTACAAACGACTCCCGGTAAAGCCTTTTATATAAAAAACTCGGGATACGTACACTCGTTCCACATTACAGTGACTATATTTTGCCTTGCGCATCAAAACCTTGATTGTCTACAGCGGTTCGTAGTTTTCTTGAATGTTGTATATGCAAAGCTGTATACACTTTATAATATAGACCCTAGACTATATAATGTAGACTGAAGACTATTTAATGTATATCTGACGTTAGATACGAATTAACTATTCCGACTGACGTACAAATTCGACTTAACAAACAGAACTCGTTCGTAAGTCTGGCACTGCCCATACTTCAGACATTTTCGATTATGGAAATAGTCAATGTTATATCGAGGAAGTAATAATATTTAAGAAAACAAACAGTCTTTAATCATAACTTCTGCTGAAAGGTTTTATTCAGGAACAGTAGTTCGGGCTCGTCGTCAAGGGAACGAGAGGGAGAGTTTACCTCGTCTAAGTACTGCAGAACTGTTCTAACCTCTTTCACGGCATCTACAGTCAGGTCCAGACATTTTTAAAACGAAATAAAAATTAAGATTATATATTTTTAACAGGTCTCCTTTATTATGTTGTTTTATTACCAGGAATATTTTGAAAATACAAAGATTTTAATCAGATTACACCTTCATTACATTTGTGAACAAAGATTCGGATGAAATCAAAGAAGATTTTCTTTATTTTTATTTTTCTACGTGTTAAGATATTTAATTATTGGAGACGTTACGGACCTCTATATGTCATCAATCATCATCATTCTTATCAAAATTCATCACCATCATCAGGTAAGGGGCAAACAACGTCTGAATGTCTAAAACATGTTTTAAGAGAACATTCTTTACCTTTTTTTTCTTCACTTTTTCTGTCATTGCCAAACAGACATTTAAGCCAGGAGGTCATTATATCAGTTTTGTGAGCATTCACTTCTTCCTTCTCCTGATCCAACATCTATTTAAATTCGATTATACCTCTTCCCCCCTCTCCCCAAACCTTTCCTGGCCCCAGGGGTAGCATTTTCTTTACAGAGCTAGATTTGTGTAACAGTCAAATTATATTTTCGGAGTGTCTTCCTCCCAGCCTTCTATTTATGTATATAAACTCGTGAAGCATATCACAGAGTTGTAGGTGTGTGAATGTTTACATCTTATTTATTTAGTGGTAGGTGTGTGAATGTTTACATCTCATTTATTTAGTGGTAGGTGTGTGAATGTTTACATCTTATTTATTTAGTGGTAGGTGTGTGAATGTTTACATCTTATTATATTATATTATATTATATTATATTATATTATTTTATATTATATTATATTATATTATATTATAGAATATTATTGAAGAAATAGACCAGAGGTTGAACGTAGGTGTTTTGTTATTTTAATTTTCCTGACACTCTTTATGTGTTTATTATTTAATGCACTACACCGAAGCTGCAAGACATCGTTGATAATCTGCAAATTGATGCATCAGCAGCAGGACATCTTGCTTACAACCGAGAGGCCTACAGGAGTGCTGTTAGGGAGGCAAAGTTCCCCAAGGGACATGCAAATGACTGACTGATTACACTGAATGTTTGAAAGTTGGGTGAAGGTTCTGGGAGACAGGACAAAATGCCTGACGGGCCTGAGCGCCCAGTTCTCCCGCTGTGAAAATAATGTTCCCTCGCTCGTTCCTGCTCCATGTTATCTTTCCTTCAGTTTTTTCCCCCTGTCTGTTACTATTTATAACTTCTGTCACATGACTAGCACATTTTCCTAGCGTTTTCTGCTATCCTTGCTCCCACTTCCTTTTATGTTTAGTTTTCTGTTTTAGGTTAAGTATAGGCTTTAGTTAAAGGAACCTAACTTCTTCTTCTTCTTCAGCATTCTGAGCCAATTAGGCTCATTGGTGCAGATAAAGTTCGCCTCCATTCCTCTCTTTACCTAATCCTCTCTCTGCAGTTGATGACACCAATTTCGTTTATGACCTCTTCTATGTTGTTTTTCTGTCTCTGTCTAGGTCTACCTCTTTTGTCTTGGTTTCCCTCATCTCCTGTACATGCATAATTTTCCTTTGTCTATTCTCTTCCATTCTTTCCACATGCCCCAGCCAGCGTAGTCTGTTCGGTTTTCAAGACATTTATAATTCGTTGGATTTAAATAAGCTGTTAGTTCAGTGATCTTTCTAGCTCTCCATTCTCAGCTTATCTGTTGGTATCCTTTATCTTAAGAAATATAACACCAACTTAAACATGACTCTTCTTGATTCCGGGACCACTGTCCCCCGTGGGCCTCTAGATTTAAGCCAGTTCAGCTTAACGCTGTCAGGCTAGAATTAGAGCCATAAAACTGTAAAACTGACCATGACATAAAACTGTAAAACTGACCATGACATAAAACTGTAAAACTGACCATGACATAAAACTGTAAAACTGACCATGCCATAAAACTGTAAAACTGACCATGCCATAAAACTGTAAAACTGACCATGACATAAAACTGTAAAACTGACCATGACATAAAACTGTAAAACTGACCATGACATAAAACTGTAAAACTGACCATGACATAAAACTGTAAAACTGACCATGCCATAAAACTGTAAAACTGACCATGACATAAAACTGTAAAACTGACCATGACATAAAACTGTAAAACTGACCATGACATAAAACTGTAAAACTGACCATGACATAAAACTGTAAAACTGACCATGACATAAATTCTGCGCTGTTTTGGAGGTCATCCTTTCTGAGTTAAAGTTCGTCTTCCAGTGCAGCTCTCCTTGACTCGGGCTGGGTTCGAGTCGTCTGATTGAGGGGGCTGAGCTGCAGAATGTAGCCTGGAATGTATCTTGACCTGTCTCATACGTGCAGTCGGGGATATGGGACAGACTCGGGATATATAGGTGTGTTCGCTACAGGCAATGTCCCGTAATCAGAAGTTGGTGGCTTGTTTTGTTTTGTCCCTGGTTTCCTTCTCAGATCATGGCGCACCCGTTTAAATAAACAAACAAACAAAAAAAAAAGATCTCAAGGATGCGGCTCTAAGGATTGGGGATGTGATCCCAAAACAATCCTCTTTATGCATATGCCCTTTTTTTCGAAATTTGTCACTATTTTAACTGCTAACTTCAACACTTTATTGTTATTTAAACTGTTAATCTTAATACTTTTTTTTCTATTTAAATTGTTAATCTCTGCACACTGCCTCTACTTAAAGAGTTAATCTCAAAACTGTTTTAGCATTTAAACTGACACTCTCCAAACTTTATCAGTGTGGTGGACATAAACACCGTCTTTTAACATTTTAGACTTTGCGTGGGGCTGAGGTATAGCAGTCAATAGCACATACCACTGCCATGTTTTACCAAGGTAAATGGGAGTGGGTTGACTGGGGGTTTCATCATGCTCAAACACAACCACCTGTAAAAAAAGAAGGAAAGAAAGAAAGAAAAGGAAGAAAGAAAGAAAAAGGAAAGGAAGACAAAAGAAAAGGAATTAAAGAAAGAAAGAAAGTTTCCTTTCGGTGGTACAATACTGGCATGGATGTGTCTTTTAATTTACAGAACCGACGCCGGCGCAACGGAGTTGGTGCAGTGAGGCCGACTTTGGAGCAGCATCTAAACAAGAAGTCAGACTGACAGGAGTGGAGGAGAAAAAAGGAATAAACATACTCTTGGAGGGATGCTACGGCATGCAGAGGAGTATACGTGGGGTTGTCCCGAATGCAGCGAAGCTGGAGTCTGAATTTTGAATCTTGAACCTTGATAGAAAGAAAGAAAGAAAGAAAGAAAGAAAGAAAGAAGAAAGAAAGAAAGAAAGAAAGAAAAGAAAGAAAGGAAGGAAGAAAAAAAGAAAGAAAACGAAAGAAAGAAAGAAAGAAAGAAAGAAAAAAGAAAGAAAGAAAGAAAAAAGAAAGAAAGAAAGAAAGAAAAAAAGAAAGAAAGAAAAAGAAAGACAGGAAGAAAGAACGAAATTATGAACTTACATGGAACTTCTGTCAGTGAAATCTTTGTGGCATCAGTACTATACGCACCTGCAATTAAAAAAAAAACAAAAAATTTGACTAGTACAAAGGCTACAGGGCAGCTGAGCCAAGAAAATAATCATTGTTACAAAGTCTACAGAGCAGCTGAGCCAAGACAATAATCATTGTTACAAAGTCTACAGGGCAGCTGAGCCAAGAAAATAATCATTGTTACAAAGTCTACAGGGCAGTTGAATCAAGAAAATAATCATTGTTACACAGTCTACAGGGCAGTTGAATCAAGAAAATGATCATTGTTACAAAGTCTACAGGGCAGTTGAATCAAGAAAATAATCATTGTTAAAAAGTCTACAGGGCAGTTGAATCAAGAAAATAATCATTGTTACAAAGTCTACAGGGCAGTTGAATCAAGAAAATAATCATTGTTAAAAAGTCTACAGGGCAGTTGAATCAAGAAAATAATCATTGTTACAAAGTCTACAGGGCAGCTGAGCCAAGAAAATGATCATTGTTATTACGTCTTTTACTTGGGTGACTTTTCTTTTCAAATCTCGTTTTCGTCTCACTGTAAATTCGTTGGCACCCTCAGACACATACAGTGATTGATCTTGAACATTTCTTTTACCCTTAATGCCCTGTCTGCTCTATTAACAGTGTACTCTGCTCTGTCAAGTCTTTGTAAGCTAAAATGTCGCTTTCTCAAACTTCCATTGATTGGGATGGAATGCTGGTAAATCTCCATACCGCAGCAGTCTCCTTAGAAGAAGTGCACTACTTTGGTGTTCTCAATCTGATACAGCAGTTCATTGTTGCTGCTCAGGTGAACATCTATCGGTTCAGTCATAAAACACGTGTCAATTCAACGTGTCTTAGAACACCTATCAACTCAGTCTTGCAACATCTGTCAACTCAGTCTTAGAACACCTATCAACTCAGTCTTAGAACACCTATCAACTCAGTCTTGCAACATCTGTCAACTCAGTCTTAGAACACCTATCAACTCAGTCTTAGAACACCTACCAACTCAGTCTTAGAACACCTACCAACTCAGTCTTGCAACATCTGTCAACTCAGTCTTAGAACACCTATCAACTCAGTCTTAGAACACCTACCAACTCAGTCTTGCAACATCTGTCAACTCAGTCTTAGAACACCTATCAACTCAGTCTTGCAACATCTGTCAACTCAGTCATAGAACACCTGTCAACTCAGTCTTGCAACATCTGTCAACTCAGTCATAGAACACCTGTCAGCTCAGTCTTAGAACACCTGTCAGCTCAGTACTAGAACACCTGTCAACTCAGCCCTTGAACACCTATCAACTCAGTCTTAGAACACCTATCAACTCAGTCATAGAACACCTGTCAGCTCAGTCTTAAAACACCTATCAACTCAGTCATAGAACACCTGTCAACTCAGCCCTTGAACACCTATCAACTCAGTCTTAAAACACCTATCAACTCAGTCATAGAACACCTGTCAACTCAGCCCTTGAACACCTGTTAACTCAGTCTTAGAACACTTGTCAACTCAGTCCTAGAACACTTGTCAACTCAGTTCTAGAACACCTGTCAACTCAGGTCTAGAACACTTGTCAACTCAATCATAGAACACTTGTCAACTCAATCCTAGAACACTTGTCAACTCAGTCCTAGAACACCTGTCAACTCAGTCCTAGAGTATCTGTTAACTCAGTGTTACCTTTAACTCTTCCATCGTCATTATGAAATAAAAATCTTAGCGCCTTCTAAAATTCTGTTAAACTGTGGTCCTTCTGAAGGACGGTTAAATCTGTAAGGAATGACCATAACTATCGGTGCCTGACCAGATCGCCAAGGTACCTGCGCAGTACCTTACCTTTCTCACATAGCTTCTACGTCTTCACGAGCAGTTCCCCCCCTCCCCAACACAAACGTCATGCACCCATTTTCATACCCGTGTTCGCTGGAGAGAAACTAATGGTTGCCCACCCTAAACCTTCGCACAAAAACACAGCCCTCACTGGACTGCGCTACACCGCCCACAAAAAACATGTAACTGCCGAGAGATAATTTGTCAAAAAGTTTCGTCCAGTCGGAACATACAACTGTTACCATGTATCACTTGCTGGACACTGGCTTACAGCAGTCAGGGATATACCCAGGGTAGGTGGGGGGCAGCCTATACCTCTTTGATCTAAATCAGTGTTTCCCAGGCTTGATCGGACTGCCCCCTCCTTTTCTCCAAATCCCCCCCCCCCTCCACCCACTTTTATGTACTACTCGTACAACGACCTACCGAGCTAGGACATGCATCACACAACTAAAAACTTCAGCTAGCAAACCAATTTAACAACGTGAAGGTGAAGGAGTACATTTTAAACTCAGTTGCTGAATTATTTTCTCAACTTTTGATGTGATGGATCAGTTTCTCAGTATCAGGTTGAAAAGTGCTAAGAAGGAAGGTATTATTACCCCATCTGCTGTTTCGTTTTCCCTCAACACCCCTCTAGTGACCCCCCCCTTTCCTTGCTCCCCCCCCCCCCATCCTTTTTTCTTTCATCGCCCCTGGTCTTTTCCTACGCTAGCAGGGGGGTGGGGGGGGGCGTTATCTCCTGCTGTATGAAACACTGATCTAAACTTAACAAGATACCCCCGGTCTCGCTTAAGCTTTTGATCTTTGAGTTTGGCCGAGGCAAAGAATAGTTCGTACTCCGAAACTGCTTGATCGAGAATTTCCATTAGAGTTTTGGGTACTCTGCTGCACAAGCTACATCATAAATCTACAGAACTTTCTCGTGACCAGACGTTAGATTTATGAGTTCAGCAACTTCTTCCAAACAACCCATCCATCATTTGTGTGTGTACATGGACAAAGGTTTTCATGAAGACATTCAGTGTAACGTGGAGTTTTTTTTTAATACAGCCATTCTGTATGTATGTATGTGTGTATGTATGTATGTATGTGTGTATATATGTATGTATGAATGTATGTATGTGTGTATGTATGTATGTATGTATGTATGTATGTATGTGTATGTAATGTATGTATATATGTAATGTATGTATGTATGTATGTATGTATGTATGTATATATATATATGTATGTATGTATGTATGTGTATGTAATGTATGTATATATGTAATGTATGTATGTATTATGTATGTACGCGTGCCTGCCTGTCTGTCTCTCTATCCGGTCTGCCTGTCTGTGTCTATATCTGGAATGTCTGACTGTCTGTCTGTCTCTCTACTTATCTATCTACAGTAATCGTTCTATGATTTTTTTTAAACATGTGCTCTTGCACCCATCTTTCACTTTACACGAAGTGCTTTGAGAAGCACCGGTTTTCTCAGTGCAACACTTGCTACTTTACGCGTCTATTTGAAATGTAAAGGTAGTCACACTTTACACACATCACCCAGAATATAAATATTTGTTAAATGTAAAGGTAGTCACACTTTACACACATCACCGAGAATATAAATATTTGTTAAATGTAAAGGTAGTCACACTTTACACACATCACCGAGAATATAAATATTTTCTTCTTCCCTTACTTGCGGCCACATTTATTCTTTAGAAGATGCTCATATGTCGCAACAACACCAAAGCTGACTAATTCTCCCCCATGCAAACTCAGCACAATCTGTTTTACTTGCTAGTTCTTGACAGTATAAACCGGATACGGTAACCGATGACTTCCAAAAGTTTCGGTTTTTCTCTAATTTTTTTTTAAATCGGTAAGTTACCGGTAATTACTGATTAACGCGATCGCTGTTAACTCTAGAACAATTATTATGAGTGACTCTAGAACAACTACTATGAGTGACTCTAGAACAACTACTATGAGTGACTCTAGAACAACTACTATGAGTGACCCTAGAACAACTACTATGAGTGACTCTAGAACAACTACTATGAGTGACTCTAGAACAACTACTATGAGTGACTCTAGAACAACTACTATGAGTGACTCTAGAACAACTACTATGAGTGACTCTAGAACAACTACTATGAGTGACTCTAGAACAACTACTATGAGTGACTCTAGAACAACTACTATGAGTGACTCTAGAACAACTACTATGAGTGACTCTAGAACAACTACTATGAGTGACTCTAGGACAGTTACTATGAGTGGCTTCTACAGATTCTTTTTATATATTTTATACTAGTCATTCCTTCTTTTTGTTTCATTTATGAATGAGAGCATCTTGGTCATTTTCATACTGGCTACAGAAAGAGAAACGTTCTGTAAGGTTACGCCCGCGTGAATGAGTAGAAGAAAGAACAAAAGAACAAAAGAAAGAAAGAAAAAGAGGAGAAAGAAAAGAAGAAAAAAAGGTTTAAAGCTTTGATAAATCTTCATCGGACCGAATAAAATACAGTAGAATGCCGCATTCGGCCCGCCAGCCTTGATTTGCCGACTTATGTTTCAAGATACAAAGTCTGTCAAATATATGAAAATAAAGT
This sequence comes from Achatina immaculata, assembly GCA_009760885.1. NCBI lineage: Eukaryota > Metazoa > Mollusca > Gastropoda > Stylommatophora > Achatinidae > Lissachatina > Lissachatina immaculata. Next base: position 7,050,799 of record CM019700.1, read on the forward strand.
AGTTTATCGCAAAGCTTTATATAACAGTCTCCAAATAAATTCGGTCAGAGAAATGGTCTTTTCTGCCGCTTTTTATAGAAATATAAAGCCCACGGAGATAGCTTTCCTGACGTGACATCACGAAATGGTTAATTTATCATCACCATCAGCTACCGAGACAAGCGCCGAATTCGATAAATAGATTTTGTCTGGGATGTTATTTCTTGACAAAAGTGACTTGAGAAAATTTAAGGGACACAAATTTGATTTCACAGCTGCGGAATTATGGGAAATGCACACGCCATTTTGTACTACTTCCGTTTCTTCTCTCATCTTCTATTTGTAATAGAGACGAAGTCATGTACTAACTTTATTAGTTCAGAGGAGCAAGCTGGAAACATCGAGCTTTGCACACAGTAAAGTCATGATACATATTGTGTAAACAAAAACAGTAGACAAAGCACTTTAGACGTGAGAGAAAGAAACATATAGGAGAGCGACAATGACTCGAAATGCGGATTCCCGTACTACGAACTAACGCATAGCGGCTAGAGGACAACAGACTGTCATATTATTAGTGCAGATATGCAGATACAAAGATGGAATAACCAATAAAATGTTGGATATAAAACTGGTTGTGAAGGTAGGTTAGCAGGTAGACAGACAGAGGGAGACAGACAAACAGACAACAGATAAATACAGATTTAGACAAATATTGTGAACAGAATACATAGATGTCTCTTCAGACATTCCGGACAGACACAAAGAGAGCTACAGACAAGTGGACATACATATATAAATATGCGTAAAGACACGTGGTTAGTTAGACAGACGGACAGACAGGCAGGCAGGCAGACAGGAAGGAAGACAGACAGACAGACACAGATAGATAGATAGATAGATAGATAGATAGATAGATAGATAGATAGATAGATAGATAGATAGATAGACAGACAGACAGACAGACAGATAGATAGATATAGATAGATAGATAGATAGATAGATAGATAGATAGATAGATAGATAGATAGATAGACAGACAGACAGACAGATAGAAAGATAGATAGATAGACAGACGGACGGACGGACGGACAGACAGACAGACAGACAGACAGACAGACAGACAGATAGATAGATAGATAGATAGATAGATAGATAGATAGATAGATAGATAGATAGATAGATAGATAGATAGATAGATAGACAGACAGACAGACAGACAGATAGATAGATAGATAGATAGATAGATAGATAGATAGATAGATAGATAGATAGATAGATAGATAGATAGATAGATAGATAGATAGATAGATAGATAGATAGATAGATAGATAGATAGATAGATAGACGCTCATTAACAATCCAGCACTCAATGTTACTACAATTTAAGGTAATGCTCTATAGCCAAAGTGCATATATTGCTTCGTTATTACAACAGCAATTTCAGACGTTCCTTAATTGAGCAGAAAGCGGATCATGTACATCATCATTGCACTGAACGCAGCATTCATTTTACGTTTGAAAATGCTCTCAACGTCTTGATAATGAGAACGTTTGATGCGGATCTTGATTGCACTATTGTTGTTGGAAAAGACCGTAGCTGTCTGCCCTCCGTCATAAAATAAAACGTCTATTTCATGCCATGAAAATGTATGGATGTAAAATGTAGAATTTTCCTGAATATTCTATCACCAACATTCTAATAAAAAACATCGATTAAATTCTAATTTCTCATCGTGTATTCAAGCTGTACAAATATCTATGCGATATAAATGACAGTAAAATGTAGATATATGTTTCACACAAATTTTGTAGGGAAGGAGAGTTTGAGTTTGGACCTCTATATCCCCAGAATGAAGGAAGCTGAGAAAAAGGGGGGGGGGTGAAGCAAAGATAAGCTCTTTCTGTGGACGGAAGCGGCAGGGACATTCAGTGCACGCAAATCACTCTGGTTACACTTTTCTCGAGGGCTTGTAGAATACAACATTGTGTTCTATTACTTTGCTGGAATAGGCATCGGAGCAGGCATGAGAACGTCTTGACTGCAGTGGCGCTACTTACTGAGATGAGTTAGTCTGTTTATACAAATATTGCAATGTGTTTACCAGCTCTAGCCTGCCTGCAGTTTTACCTTTGGCTTCGTTTCTAGCCTTGCCATCTTTTCTCTACACGCTTTTTATAATAGTTAGCAAATGCACTATATATTCTATATCTTGGTGCAAGTGCACTATTTCCTTTATCGATTGGTCAAAATGCAATATTCCTTTTGTATCTTGTTCCAAATTCAATGTTCCTTTCCTCCTCTTTGTTCATATGCGCTATACTTTCTATCTGTTAGCCCAAATGCAGTAATCCATCTTCGTCCAAAAGTATTATTGCTTCTATGTCTTGATCTAACTGGACTATTGCTTCTATGTCTTGATGTAACTGGACTATTGCTTCTATGTCTTGATGTAACTGTACTATTGCTTCTATATCTTGATGTAACTGTACTATTGCTTCTATATCTTGATGTAATTGAACTATTGCTTCTATGTCTTGATGTAACTGTACTATTGCTTCTATGTCTTGATCTAACTGGACTATTGCTCCTGCGTCTTGATGTAACTTTACTATTGCTTCTATGTCTTGATATAACTGTAGTATTGCTCCTATGTCTTGATGTAACCGAACTATTGCTCCTATGTCTTGATGTAACTGAACTATTGCTTTTATGGCTTGGTCTAACTTGACTAGTGCTTCTATATTTTGATGCAAATAGATTATTGCTTCATTGTTTTATTAGAAATACTAGATTATCAGAGAAGAAAACATGACAAAGGTCGGTTGTAGGACTTGTTGCTCAGATATAGACTTGTCGGATATAGACTTGTCAGAGATGGACTTGTCAGATATAGACTTGTCGGATATAGAAAGGCGTATCTGGAGCCGATGTGAAGGAATGACCGCCAGGCGGTAATACTGACCACGTATTCTTCTAGCGTGCTGACAGGTCAAGGAAAATATGGACAACATATCTCCCAGCTGTCGACATGGCATTCTAGCGGTGACTTTACGTTCCTGTATGTCATCATACTGTAACTTCCCATATCTTTTCCCCGAATGTTTCCTTATTTCTACGAAGTGAGTGGAAATGTTACACCTGTGTGCTCTTTGATGAACAAAGTATCACAAAGTCTAACATTTTGTTACCTCATCTTTACTTTAGTAGCTTTGTGTATATTTATATATTTAGTTTTATACTATACTTACACTCAAAAAATATTTTGTCTTAGTCGAAGTGGACTAATGCTTCTATCTTTTATTTCAGATCGTTTTGTTGTTGCTGCTTTGATCGCGTGTGCTGTTACCTCTGCTTGCACTTTGATGAATTTGTCTATTTTTGGAGCCTTCGTCTTTTGATCCAAATGAATTATTACCTGCATCTTCTGATTTAATTTCATTAGCTCTTTTATCTCTTGATCTAAACGCGCCGGTGCTGTTCCCCACTTTTATACAAAACAATTAAAAAGCCTCTATTAACATAATTCCTTCTCTTTCATCATCGTTCACTGTTTGCCAGGCCAAGTCGTCCAACAGCGCGAGTTCTGAGTGTTCTCCATTCACTCGTGCCCCTGGGGAGTCTTCCTGTAGGGGGTCCAGGGACGCCAGCGTGTCTGGAGACAGACGGTACCTCAGCACGTTTTCCGAAAATATTGTTGTCAGTAGCCCTCGTCAGTGACGAGATGAGCGAACTTGAAAAGTTCTGCATTATCTTGTTATCATTAATATACGGAGATATGATCTCTTGATGCCCTCGGTACTGAATGTCATCCTGCAGGTCTGTTGATGAGCTGCAATAATTTGGGAACTTAGCTTAAATTTCTAGCGTGATCAAGAGCCGTAATGCCGATGCTTATTTTTACGATTGTCCCCCTCAGAGTTACGAAACTTATGCCAGTAGTTCTCAACTTGAGTTCCGTGGATACCCGTGGCGGTCCACGAAAGGATTTTTAGAGGTCCACGTTCCAGAAAATGAACTGGCTCTATTTTTTAAAAATCTTAGCGTCTTCTAGATTCTTTTCGTCTCATAACTTCTAAAGAATAACTTCTAATACCTGTTCTCAAGTCGGAAAAGGCGGGGAGGGGAGGGGGTTCAAGACCAAAAACAAGTTAAGAACCGCTAACAAATGGTGGTTTTTTTATACAGTACAGCGCTGGCTGTTTCCATACTTGATAAAATCTCCCTGGAATCTATGTGCCTCACATGACATGGCATGACAAAACCTCCACAATAAAACTTCTGGAAATAGATTCCAGCGATCTTGGTGCGTGGTTTACTTTCACGCTATTCACATCTTCACACTGGAGGATCAACTAGTCAGAGACCAAGCTGTGCGGAGAGCAGCTGACAGAAACTGATTTATGGAATCACATCTTCACACTGGAGGATCAACTAGTCAGAGACCGAGCTGTGCGGAGAGCAGCTGACAGAAACTGATTTATGGAATTTTGACAAATTGTTTATCAAATGTTGACAGAGTAACCCGTTTTAAGATCATCGATGATGGTGATGATGATGATGATGATGATGATGATGATGATGATGATGATGAGAAATCGTATTTTATGACATCCCAGTAATCAGTGCAGAGGAAATACCAGTCCTGAAAAAAAAAAACCGAAATGAACCACCTCTCATTTTACCCTCACTTTAACACACAAACTGATCATTTAACAAGTGTTAAAATTTTTTTCTAAAAATTACTTGTCTGAAAATCTTCGTAGAACTTATAAAAATCCGATAAGTTTTACTGTTCCAGATTTAAAAAGCAAAAACACGGTGTGACAAGACCCGAGGTTAAGCCTGGAGACAAGAAATGTTAAGTGTCTTGAGTATATCAAAGGAGACAAGAGTTATCGAACCTTACGGCCGCTCGAAAACTGAAAACTTAAGAGGAAGATGAAAAGTTGTGTAGGGCAAAAATCTGGGCTAGGTCATGCGAAATGTCTGGAGTGAAGAAGGGCACAAGATATCAGCAGAAGATTCTAGAATTGCAGTATCTAGAGAAGCCTGGACAGCTCATGGTAATTGGCACGACAGCTAGCGATTATGATTGATGATGATGACGATGATGATGATGATGATGATGATGATTACACGGAAATCTACCATGCAACACTCAAAATAAAAAAAAATGTGACACTAGAAATATACATATCATGTTAGAGCGCTTTAATCCTTGGGCACACCATGCCACAGCACATATACAAGTTCTTTGACAGGAACGAAGTGCGACCAGGATCACGCAAACATTGGAAACATCGCTGAGACCGATATCAGCTGGCTTCAGAATCACTTTTGTTCACTTCCTCTCTCGCGCATGCAATGTACAGAGAAAGCCAGAAGCTCAGCCAATAGTGTAATATCTCGTCTTGATAAGGTTGGAGACCCTCTGCTGGTTTTCTGTTTCAGTGGTTCTCAGCCTTCTTATACCGCACGGTCCATTTTTTTTCAACTTCATGTCAGTTAGGGACCACCCGCTGATAAGTAATATCGCAGTACCATAAGCTATTAATTGCTTTTTTTTTTGTCTTAAATAGCACTTGACACCAAAATGATAACGCAGCTGCAGCCCACCCGATAATTCCATGAGAGCCGCTTATGGCCCGCGGGCCAAGAGTTGGAACTTATCTAATTAACCCACTGGTAAAAATCGAACATCTGTCACATCCTTGCTCAGTAAACCTGATATAAAAAAAGAAGCAAAACTTAAGAATACACAAGTGCATGGCAGGGCAGACTGTGTTACGCACTTTGCGAGCCCTTCAGTGTGAGTAATTGAGAAACACTGCCAGATGAAAGCTAGTCCAGTTAACGTGAAACAACTCTCGAGTTCAAATCCTCGCTTTCCGAACAGTTTTCGTGTTCAAAACCAAAATGCACGTAAAGCGAATTTCATAATGCAGAAAACGCAGTAAATTACTGAATTTACTGTCAACAGACAAGCATGTTTATGGACATAAAAATAAACTATAGCAATCCTATAGTCTGTACACAAACCTTAAAGCAAATAATTTTACAGGAAAAAGTACTACAGACCGTAAAATTATTTGCACATTTACAATAAAAGTCACCGGACCGATGACCGGATAAACGAATCGCCGCAAAACGGAACATCGGAAAGTGGCGGAGACTATATTTGTATACAAGCCTCAACGTTAACAAGCAGACTCACATTCCTTAAACCGAAAACCTTCTCAAAATGTGGTCAAAACTTGGAGCAGATTTCTGCCGTCACTTAATATCGACCTTTAAAAACTAGACGTTTGTTAGGGTTCGAGGAAGATAAACTGCTTGTGGCTAGATCTCGCTGGTTCGAGTGAGTTTAGGCCAGCTAGCATACTTCTTGGTTAAAGAACAGGGTTAAAAAAGGAAGAAAGAAAAGAACAGATTTACCACCCAAAAGCATTATCTTTGAAGTGTTATTTTGGTGGAGTTTTCAGTTAGGGAAGGGGGAGGGGGAGGAGATCAAGGACTTGGAAATTGTAAATTGATATGAAATTTTTGAAAATCAAAAACTGAACAAAACATGAAACAAAAAGTATAATATCCGCAATTAACATTTTTTTTTATCATTCCATTCGCGCAAAAGCGAACGACAAATCCACTAATCACTAGAATTGATCGACTACTTCCGACTGGGCTTTCATTGTAAGGCCTTTGTAGCTGATGCACTTTCTAAAATCGGTCCGGATTAAACGACAAAAAACTGACGCTTCACTAAACAGATCAAGACGATTCTCTTGTACAAACGATGACAACAGAGTAACGCAAAGTGGGTTAATTGGGTTTCATGTGCTGGAAAATACAGTCAAAGAAAAGCTTTACGGTAAAAGAAAAAGAAAGAGCAAAGTGAAAATGGGGATGTCGATGCTGACTTTACAGAATCAAAAAACTTGAAAAGATGTATAGAGAGTCCCCGACTTACGACAGTCTTGAATTACGACAAACCACAGTTACGACCGTCGGCTTCTTACGTATTTTCTTATATTAAAATAAGATGAAATGAAACATGATATTTTATGATAACAATTTAACTGCTTGATATTTAATGTTTTATAACATTCTGCACGGACAAAGAACAGATTTGTTAAGAGAATGACAAAAAGCTATACTAGTGAAAATGAAAAGAAAATAATGTCACTAGAGGACGTATTCAGCTTACGTGGATCTGACTTACGACAAGATCATCGAAAAGGAACCCCGTTATAAGTCAGAGACTGTAGGAACTTGTTTAATATAGCAGCCATTGAGGAATAGAGAAAGAGAGAAATAGAGAGATAAAGAGAGAGTGTGTGTGTGTGTGTGTGTGTGCGTGAATGAGAGACTGAGTGAGACAGGAAGAAACTAATAGACTAAGAGAGAATGGTAGTTATGAAAGAGAGAGAGAGAGAGAGAAAGAAAGAAAGGCAGATAAAGGAACAGAGAGACAGAAAGAGAGAGAAAGAGAGTTTAGTGTGTGACTAAGAGAATGACAGAAATAGAGAGAAACTGACAGCAGACTAAGAAAGAATAGTAATTGTGAGAGTTAGAGAGAGAAGAGAGAGAGAGAGAGAGAGAGAGAGAGAGTTTAGTGAGTGACTGAGAGATTGAGAAAGACAGATAGAAACTGACAGAGAGAATGGTAGTTGTGAAAGTCAGAGAAAGACAGAGAGAAACTGACAGAGAGAGAATGGTAGTTGTGAAAGTCAGAGAAAGACAGAGAGAAACTGACAGAGAGAGAATGGTAGTTGTGAAAGTCAGAGAAAGTCAGAGAGAAACTGACAGAGAGAGAATGGTAGTTGTGAAAGTCAGAGAAAGACAGAGAGAAAATGGTAGTTGTGAAAGACAGAGAGAAACTGACAGAGAGAGAATGGTAGTTGTGAAAGTCAGAGAAAGACGACGAACGAAAAGAAAAAAAAACAACTTTATGTTCAGAGGGTTACGAATTGGGCAAGCAGGCCCGTCTAACATTCTGCCCGTCACAGTACAGCTTTCACTCAGCTACAAACATTCAGTAAGCATTAGTTGCTGAACATAGTAAACATGAAGAAGAATAAACAAGTAAATAAATAATAAATAATTAAATCATCTCGTATAAATACATCTGATTTATGTAGCTGCATGGAATAAACTTATACTACGTTCTTACATTTATGATAATCTAGCAACTCTGTAGTAAATCAGTGTAAAAAATTCAACAGTCAAGTTATTCTTTAGATTAAACTAATTTAGACTTGACAATACATATACCAACACTTTTCCTGTACACAAATACATAGAGATACATGTAATCTCACACACAAATACATATACATGTATCTTTACATATATCGTGTGAGAGTAAGGACAGTATAAGCCACTCATCATCATCATCATCATCATCAGGTGCCGTGCCGACTGGCGTTGGCTATTATGCTTCTCCAGAGTACACGATCATTCATGCAGGCCATCAGCTCATTTGGTGATCTCCTCTCACACCATCCCGTCAGACTGTCCAGTATCATTTCTGTTGGTCTTCCTCTTGATCTTCTTCCTTCTATAAGCCACTACTTACCTATATAAAAGTCATAGGAAGATTCGTGTTAGAGTAGGAAGATTTATGTGAGAATAAAGACAGTATAAGCCACTACTTACCTATATAAACTTCGTAGGAAGATTTATGTTTGAGTAGGAAGATTCGTATGAGAGTAGGAAAATTCGTGTGAGAGTAGGAAAATTCGTGTGAGAGTAGGAAAATTCCTATGAGAATAATGAAAGTATAAGCCAGTACTTATCTATACAGAAGTAGTAGGAAGATTCGCTTGAGAATAAAGACAGTATTGCAATTTGTTGTCCATACCGTCCTTCAAATGATAAAGAATGTAATCTGCCCCTCCCCCCCCCCCCCCCAAGTCAGAAGATCGAGAAAGAAACTGCTTACAACAGCCTTCGCAAGAACACGAAACTAGAGATATTTTAAATAAATATCGCATGACAAAATACATTTTTTATGACATCTTTTAGATATTTCAGTGAAACCATTTCAGCTTTTTTTCCTTGTTAAGATGTCTGTGTCTTCAACTGTCTCTCTGGTCTGTCTTTATTTTTTAATTTTTTTTTTTTAAATGTTCTCATTTCTGTCTAACAGGTTCAAATTCCTGGCAGATCTATTTATTTTCTCTTGACAGAATGTACGTCCTCTCTTTGTCTGACCCCCTCCCTTCCTGACCCCGACAATAAAGCACATGTTCAGAAAAATATAAGAGACATTTCTTCCTTTCTTTCTATCACAGTCATCACTCCTGGTAACGAGGTCATAGAAACCGCGAGACCTGAACGATGAAGTACCCTGTTACTAACCAAGTACCCGATGACCCTAGTCAAAGAAGCTGTTCGCTTAAAGCGCCTGTCTAAGATCTATGTATCTGCTTAACCCAAGACAATCATATTCTTAAAGTTCCTGGAGTCTCCCCTCCTCCTTTCCCTTTTTTTCTGTAGAAATCTCTTCAAAAGTGTAATGATTACAATTCTACAAAGAATGTTGAAGACGTGAATAATACACAAAGAGAGAGAGAAATTGAAACTCAAAAACAATTTCTGTCTCATGAGGTTGCTGAAAGCCACGAATGTGAAGTTCATAAATAAAAGATGTCTTGTAGATAGTTTTCACAAATATTTGAAAGTCTGAATAAGCTGTAAAACTCTCAGTTTTGTGTTAGGTACAAATATATAGTCAGTGTCAAAACATCAACGATGTTTCATCTGAAATTTGTTATGAGATGTGTTCCGCTCTTCTGTTTTTATCTGAAATTTGTTATAAAATGTCTTCTGCTCTTTTGTTTTTATCTGAAATTTGTTATAAGATGTGTTCTGCTCTTCTGTTTTTATCTAAAATTTGTTATGAGAACTGTTCTGCTCTTTTGTTTTTATCTGAAATTTGTTATGAGATGTGTTCCGCTTTTCTGTTTTTATCTAAAATTTGTTATGAGAACTGTTCTGCTCTTTTGTTTTTATCTGAAATTTGTTATGAGATGTGTTCTGCTCTTCTGTTTTTATCTTAAATTTGTTATGAGATGTGTTCTGCTCTTCTGTTTTTATCTGAAATTTGTTATGAGATGTGTCCTGCTCTTCTGTTTTTATCTGAAATGTGTTATAAGATGTGTTCTGCTCTTCTGTTTTTATTGTCATTTCTTATCATCCACATCTTTTAGATCTAGAGATCTTCAATCTGATGACCTGAACATTCGCCCAACGCTGGAGGGCAGATCTTTACTATTTGATTTCTTCTTCTACTTCTTCTTCTTCATCATCATCATCATCATCATCATCATCATCATCATCATCATCATCATCATCATCATCATCATAATCATCATCATCATCATCATCTCTTGTCGTCTCCCCAAGGAAGGTGGCTACAACGAATCTCCCACTCTGCTCTGTTTCTTGCCTTTGTAGAGCACTCAACCAAGCTGGTCCCTGTCCATCTCTTGATGTTGTCCATCCATCCATGTCCTTGTCCATCTTTTGATGTTGTCCACCCATCCATGTCCTTGTCCATCTTTTGATGTTGTCCACTCATCCATGTCACTGTCCATCCCTTGACGTTGTCCACTCATCCATGTCCCTGTCCATCCCTTGATGTTGTCCACCTATCCATGTCTCTGTCCATCCATTGATGTTGTCCACCCATCCATGTCCCTGTCCATCTCTTGATGTTGCCCACCCATCCATGTCCCTGTCCATCTCTTGATGTTGTCCATCCATCCATGTCCCTGTCCATCCCTTGATGTTGTCCACCCTTCCATGTCCCTGTCCATCTCTTGATGTTGTCCACCTGTAAAATTTCTTTGGTGCAAGTTACAAGTTATAATTATTGGGAGGAATATTTTTTCCCAGGATGGTTACAGACCAACAATCCTTGGCGATGTACTTCCGTACTCGAGGACAATCTAGCTCCCCCATCATGACCGCCAACCCAGGTTCTCCCCTCCCTGGTATCTTGTATGCTACTTTGTCATAAATCCTGAGCATTTAATCAATACACAAAACATTGATATGCAGTACAAACCACCAAGTAAGAAATTAAAGACACAACATTTTAATCTCACTATACACCACAACAACACATACAACTGACATTGACATCAACATGACATCAAGACATGTGTCATCATAATGGACGAAGAATTGGATTAACAAGATCAATGCAATGCACAATACTTCATGCAATCATCAGTGACTGAAAGACAATAGGATGAAAAATGCCAATGCAAGCAAAATGCTTCAAGTAATCATCAATAATAGAAAGGTAATTTGATTAACTATGTGAATGCAAGGCAAGGTTATTAAGTATGGTAAGGTAAGGTAAAGGTAATCCTGTCATGCCTTAGAGTCACATAGGGATATGGTGTTAATGCCCATATATGATAATGACTTCTCATGTTGCACATTGAAAACCTAATAGACCTGGAGTCTCGGACTCTCTTGGCCCTACACTTGGCCTCCGCTACGAATCTAATGTGCAGTAGCACATATTCCACGCAGCTACCGCTGCCATGACACACCTCTATATAACCTCGTTGCTGTAGCACAAGATCAATCTACATGAAGGCATAATAACTAATCAAGCATGTTGCCCATCCAATATAGCTATAAATCACACTGAAATCAAGTCCATATTGATACGTAAATACAGAAACCTACATCACAGCTTAGTGCACAACTACATAATCTACCCCATATGAGGTCGGCACTGGCGGAATATCACCAACGATCACCATAATATGCAAGAATTTACAGCACATCCATAGGCACAACTAAACAAAACATCGCCCGGCTACAGCCTCTATCTACGCTGAAAATGCAGGCCATTGTTTCATATATATCTTTCCCGAAACCAGCTACCAATCACGTGGACGATGACGCTTCGGTTAAGGTCGTACACCCCTCGATCTATGCGTATATCGTCCACACACCTATCTATGTCGCTGTCGTCCTCTTGTTTCTCTTCCCTTCGATCCTGTCCTCAAGAAGGGTCTTCATTATGGTATTATGCATTTTGGCGTGCCCAAAGAATCCTACTTGTCTTGTTTTTATGATTTTATTTAACAATCATTATTTGATACGCCTTTTCTTGTATCTGTAAATAACTAGCGAGTTTTTTCTGAGCTGTCAGGTATGAGATAAACTGTTGAAGTATAATTCTGGCATTTGGACTTTCGACCTGATGACCTCTCGACTTGTGCTCATAAAATTCAAAGCGGTTAATGTACTAGTCTTTCATCGTGAAGGTAGATGGTTTGAATCCCACAGAAGACTCTCCAATTGCCCAGCCGTAGAAATGTGCACCCGGTATCTTCTAGAGCTGGGGAGGAAAAGGCAGCCAGGCGTGACGCTGAACACATCATCCATTAATGTGCATCGACAGGTCAAGGAAAATATGGACACTAACAAGGCATACCTGGTATCCCTTTACCTCACCTCTCTACCTCTTGGCTTGGAAAACCAGGCCAGTCAGAGATCCTTTTGAACAGACATTAAAGTTTGATCCTTCCAAATATCGTGTTAAGGTTCTCAATTATACTCTGTGTCGCATCTTAGATAGTAAAAGGTAAAAGGTAAAATTTGTCCTATCAGGCCATAGACACCTATAGGGAATATGATGTTGGTGCCTACACTTTCTTTGATCAGCGTTATTTCTAGCTGCCTTTCTTTTTTCCCAATTCTAGAAGAGGAATGGGGCCCATTTCGTCAGCTGAGTTACTGGGGGGGGGGGCCTCCATGCTGATTCTTCAAACTACCGATCTTGGCCACGAGAAACCAGTGCACTAGCTACGTGGCTAAACAAGTCTCGTACGTTTTCTCATTCTTACAGTATTTTATTTCAGACAGTCTTCCCGATCTTTCAGGATTTTGTCCTCAGTAAAAACTGTTACCCTGAAGGAATAATTATTATCAAAATATGAAACAAGTCTTCCACATGAGACAACCAGGCACTGGAAGCAACACACTTCCCTGTCTTCCACTTGGTTTTTCATATATTATAGCATATTAACAGCTTTGGTTTTAAAGTGCATTTCTTGCTAAGTTTATCGTGACCTAGTCTCTTAAGTTCACGAAAATAATCTTGATATCATGAAACAAAAAACTATACTATATGTATACAAAATTCCAACGAAAAACACGCTCGTCTTCACACATGAATACATGAGTTTGTTATTAAAACAGTTATGACTGTCTTCACACATGAATACGTGAGTTTGTTATTAAGACAGTTATGGCTGTCTTCATACATGAACACGTGAAGTTGTTATTAAGACAGTTATGACGGTCTTCACACATGAACACGTGAAGTTGTTATTAAGACAGTTATGACAGTCTTCACACATGAACACATGAAGTTGTTATTAAGACAGTTATGACTGTCTTCACACATGAACACATGAAGTTGTTATTAAGACAGTTATGACTGTCTTCACACATGAACACATGAGGTTGTTATTAAGACAGTTATGACTGTCTTCGCACATGAACACATGAGGTTGTTATTAAGACAGTTATGACTGTCTTCACACATGAACACATGAGGTTGTTATTAAGACAGTTATGACTGTCTTCACACATGAACACATGAGGTTGTTATTAAGACAGTTATGACAGTCTTCACACATGAACACATGAAGTTGTTATTAAGACAGTTATGACTGTCTTCGCACATGAATATGTGAGTTTGTTATTAAAACAGTTATGACTATTTTTACACATGAACACGTGAAGTTGTTATTAAAACAGTTATGACTGTCTTCCTCTATCATAATGCAAAGAAAACTAAATTGATGACAACTAACAAAACAGTCAAGGCACCTGAAATATGTATCAATGAGGAAAAACTGGAAAAAGTGGAGAGTTTTGAATATCTTGGATCACTACTAACTAATAATGAAGATACAATGAGGGAAATTAAAAGGAGGACATCTATCGCTCTTCAGAAAGTAAAACACCTAAAGAATCTGTGGAGAGGAACAGACAGAACCACAAAAATAAGATTTTTAAGGGCATGCATCTTTCTGATAGCAACATATGCCTGTGAGACCTGGACACTTAACAAAACAACTGAGAAAAACATAAATGCCTTTGAATGTAAATGCTACAGAAGAGTTCTTCAAATATCGTGGACACAAAAAAGAACAAATATATCCATACTACAATATATTGAAGAAGGCTGGGAGAAAACTGAAATATTTTGGACACATTAAACGTCAGGATAATCTAGAGCAGACCGTCTTGGAAGGGTACATAATGGGACAAAGAGAAAGAGAGGAACACCAAGGCGAAGATGGCTGCAAGACATCGTTGATGATCTGCAAATGGATGCATCAGCAGCAGACCATCTTGCTCATAACCTAGAGGCCTACAGGAGTGCTGTTAGGGAGGCAAAGTTCCGCAAGAGACATGCAAATGAATGAATGACTGTCTTCACACATGAATACGTGATCATCATCATCAGGTGCCGTGTTGACTGCCGTTGGCTATTATGCTTCTCCAGAGTACACGATCCTTCATGCAGGCCATCAGCTCATTTGGTGATTTCCTCTCACACCATCCCGTCAGACTGTCCAGTATCATTTCTCTTGGTCTTCCTCTTGATCTTGTGAGTTTGTTATTAAAGGAGTTATAACTGTCTTCAGACATGAACACGTTAGTTTATTACTAATACACCTGTGACTGTCCTCGCACATGAATGCACGAGTTTGTTGTTAATACGCTTATGACTGTCTTCAGACATGAATGTGCGAGGATGACTTTAAAAGAACTATGACTGTTCTCACACATAAATCATCATCATCAGGTGACGTGCCGACTGGTGTTGGCTATTATGCTTCTCCAGAGTACACGATCATTCATGCAGGCCATCAGCTCAGTTGGTGATCTCCTCTCACACCATTCCGTCAGACTCTCCATTATCATTTCTCTTGGTCTTCCTCTTAATCTTCTTCCTTCTATTTTTCCTGTTGTTATAATATTTTCAATGCCCCCTCTTCTCACTGCATGTCATATCAAAGTACATTGTCTCTCTCTTATCTTTTTGACAAGACTTTTTGTCTCTCCAGCTCTTCTCATACATTCTTCATTAGTTATTTTTGCTGTCCAGAGGATTCGCAACATTCTTCTAATAAACCACATTTCTGCTGCTTCTAATGATCTCTGTGCAGACCTGCCTATTGTCCATGATTAACACATTTTTTATGTTTGTTTTTAAAACAGTTATGACTGTCTTCAGACATCAGCACCTGATAACGTTATTAAAACATTTATACTTGTCTTCAGACATGAACATGTGAGTTTGCTATTAAAACAGTAATGTTTGTCTTCGGGAATGAATACGTGAGGTTCTTGTTAAAACAGTTATGACTGTCTTCAAACATCAGTATTTGAGTTTGTTATTAAAACAGTTACGATTCTCTTCAGATATGAACAAATGAATTTTGTTATTGAAACAACGCTGGCCTGCACAGACACATAAGGAAATTATGAAACACACAAATTAGGCCAGGCTCGGAAGTAATAACATCGTAAACAAACATATAAACAGAAGACGTAACAATCACAACCAGAGCTGCATAATGTTTCATACTGTTTCATCTAGTGCCCGTATTCTTGGCATCTGTGTCTCGCTTAACAGTTTCGATAAACTCAAAAGGAAAGCACCCACGTGGGACCAGCCACAATCCATAAATTGGAAATGTAACTTAGAAGCTGAACCATCATGAGGCCAGTTCTCGCTAGAACATCACCACACGGCTTTTGTTTTGGCTGCTATGTCTAGAAACTGGCCAGTTCTCGCTAGAACATCACCACACGTCTTTTGTTTTGGCTGCTATGTCTAAAAACTGGCCAGTTCTCTCTAGAACATCAACACACGTCTTTTGTTTTGGCTGCTATGTCTAAAAACTGGCCAGTTCTCTCTAGAACATCAACACACGTCTTTTGTTTTGGCTGCTATGTCTAGAAACTGGCCAGTTCTCTCTAGAACATCACCACACGTCTTTTGTTTTGGCTGCTATGTCTGGAAGCTGGACAGTTCGAGCGGCCTTGTGAAATATACAAACCGTAGAACTTCTGTGCTGTCAAATAAGTTCAATCACAGTTATCTACTTCCCTGTAACTGTCACTCGACCACTCACAATCATCTACTTCCCTGTAACTGTCACTCGACCACTCACAATCATCTACTTCCCTGTAACTGTCGCTCGACCATTCACAATCATCTACTTCTCTGTAACTGTCGCTCGACCATTCACAATCATCTACTTCCCTGTAACTGTCGCTCGACCACTCACAATTATCTACTTGCATGTGCAGTTCCAATGGATAGCCTCAGTCTTCGCCATCATCAGGTGATGTTTCAAAGTTTTTTTTAAGCTACCTCCGAGATTATCCTCACATCTCACATCCTTCCCGTTCTGTTAAACGTCACATAGGGCCCGCGTGGTTGTTCGCCATGTTTTCCTGTTTTCCGCCGAGCTTTTCAACCTCATCAAGGGATTTTATGCCTACCAAACTGGCCTCTCTTAACATTGTCCTCTTTAGAGTTTCACGTGGTCGACCTCTTTTTCTTCGGCCTGTTGTGTTTCATTTTATAGATTGTTTTGGGATTCTTTGACGTTTCTTCTCATCACGTGACCATCTTCTTTTTCTGATGGCCCGTGAGACATGAGACATGAGACAGAAGACATGAGACAGGAGACGTGAGACATGGAACAGGAGACATGAGACAAAAGACATGAGACATGGGACAGGAGACACGAGACAGAAGACATGAGACAAAAGACATGAGACATGAGACAGAAGACATGAGACATGAGACAGAAGGCATGGGACAGGAGACATGAGACATGAGATAGGTTGTTCGTTCGAGATTATCCTTGCACTGTGACAATTTCTAGTATGTGTTACTCAGATCTAGTATGTGTTACTCAGATTGTTGTACATACTACCTCGTTCTGTGACAAGAAACTATGTCACTGAAGAAGACATGATTGAATTCTTCCTGATGAAACTTCCATTATATAAATAAAAAATTATAAGGGCAGCTTTCATGATACCTGGCAGATCGAAGTGCTGTCGGTCACAACAAGATCTACCAGAACTACTTTCCATGAAAAGAATGCCCGGTTTGTGAAACAGTTCTCACCATCAGACTCACGACTGCTGAAAGCGCTTAAGTTTCTCCAGCAAAATTTTCATCTGCTTCCTCCAACATCCTCAAGATGAGGGAGAGAAGGAAATAAAGAGAAGAGCACGTCCAAAGCTAACACCACCAGGGTCTGGGGGATCTGAACCTATTAGAGGGACTCTCTGACGAGAGACAATCAAAACGAGGCTGTCAGGCCGGAAATAGGTTTTCTCAACTCAAAATAATAACTTTCCAGGAAACATCAGCCAAACGAAACAAATGATTTTGTCCTCAAGATTAACATTTTTAAATCATACCACAGAAGTAGAAAGATACGAGAAGAATAAGAAGAAGAGATGGCAGGAAATGACCAACCCACTGGGACGACGGAGACCCAACCAGCTCTAAAACAAGTGATCGCAAAGACCTCTCGACAAAAAAAAAAAAAATAGTCCCTCTTATGACTCGGTGAAATGCCGCCCTCCTTGAGAGAGGTGATGTCAACATTTCTAGACTGCAGTATTGATCATTCTGTCGCGTTACTCGACTGATCGTTTATCTCAAGGTAATTATTTTGTCTTACTACAGAATGACCTTCTCATCGCCGTTTATTTTCACTCCCGCTGTCAGAGTGCGTCGCCATTGGCTGAGGTAAGTGCTATTTGACAGTAGTTGCTGTTAAAGCTATGTTTTTATGAACTTCCTCCTTTCATCTCGTACAAGAATTATGGGTTTTTAAAGATTTGTTTGCGCCAAATCTCATTGTGTCTTTAGAATAGGGATATCAAGAATCTCTTTGTGTCTTTAGAATAGGGATATCAAGAATCTCTTTGTGTCTTTAGAATAGGGATATCAAGAATCTCTTTGTGTCTTTAGAATAGGGATATCAAGAATCTCTTTGTGTCTTTAGAATAGGGATATCAAGAATCTCTTTGTGTCTTTAGAATAGGGATATCAAGAATCTCTTTGTGTCTTTAGAATAGGGATATCAAGAATCTCTTTGTGTCTGTAGACTAGGGTTATCAAGAATCTCTTTGTGTCTTTCGCTATGGATCTCAAAAATCTCTTTCGAATATTCAAGATGGCCCTCAACCAGCACTTGTACATCATCGGCGACCCAGGACAGACAAATGTACATGATCCACGGCCCAGAACAAGTAATTATATATGGTACATGATCCACGGCCCAGAACAAGTAATTATATATAGTACATGATCCACGGCCCAGAACAAGTAATTATATATGGTACATGATCCACGGCCCAGAACAAGCAATTATATATGGTACATGATCCACGGCCCAGAACAAGTAATTATATATGGTACATGATCCACGGCCCAGAACAAGTAATTATATATGGTACATGATCCACGGCCCAGAACAAGTAATTATATATTGTACATGATCCACGGCCCAGAACAAGCAATTATACATGATCCACGGCCCAGAACAAGCAATTATACATGATCCACGGCCCAGAACAAGCAATTATACATGATCCACGGCCCAGAACAAGCAATTATACATGATCCACGGCCCATAACAAGCAATTATACATGATCCACGGCCCAGAACAAGCAGCTGTACATGACTTCCGAGCTTGAACCAACAATTGTACATGCCGTGCGACCCTTAATAAACTGTTATACTTGATCCGGGACAAATTAAAATGACATTTAAAACATACTGAAACAGAAAAAAAAATATTTCAATGAACAGTAGCGAGGGTTGTTGGTATCTTGATATTTAGCTTTCAAAACATAAAGCACTGCAGGTTGTCTTAAATCTTGCGTGTGTGTGTTTGTGTGTGCGTTATTCTTTCTCTTTCTTTTCAATTAAAAAAAAACGTTTTAAGTAACATCTTCTGGGGGCACTATTTCAGGCCCCACACTTCGGAGTGGTGACCTGAGACTCGGGTCACTGTCTCACTTCTAGGTGTCTCCATCTCATTCTGTCTCTTGCCTTGATAGTTTACATCGCCAAGTGTAACACATTCCCAGAGCCCGGGGGGGGGGGGGGTGAGGCGGGCAAAGCGGGATGTTAGGACCGAGCAGGAAAGTCAAAGACTTCTTGATCTCAGCTCAAAGCTCCACAGCCACATCTGGGGAAGTTTAAGATGACCTAGTGTTCCATCACGTAGAAAGACCAGACTCTAAAGAAGTCATTTTGATTGGCCAGGTTCTGACCAATCACGAATAGCTGTGCGATGTAGCCGGTCACTTAACGGTGTGGGTCAGTTTTGCACCGGGAGCTGAAGAACAAAAATCTTACAGGGAACTTGAAAATATCAGAACGCTTTGCACGGAAACTTGAGAATATCAGAAAGAGTTACACAGAAACTTGAGAATATCAGAAAGAGTTACACAGAAACTTGAGAATATCAGAAAGAGTTACATGGAAACTTGAGAATATCAGAAAGAGTTACATGGAAACTTGAGAATATCAGAAAGAGTTACATGGAAACTTGAGAATATCAGAAAGAGTTACACATAAACTTGAGAATATCAGAAAGAGTTACACATAAACTTGAGAATATCAGAAAGAGTTACACGGAAACATGAGAATATCAGAAAGAGTTACACAGAAACTTGAGAATTTCAGAAAGAGTTACACGGAAACTTGAGAATTTCAGAAAGTGTTACATGGAAACTTGAGAATATCAGAAAGCGTTACACGGAAACGTGAGAATATCTGCAAGAGTTACATGGAAACGTGAGAATATCTGCAAGAGTTACATGGAAACTTGAGAATATCTGCAAGAGTTACATGGAAACTTGAGAATATCTGCAAGAGTTACATGGAAACGTGAGAATATCTGCAAGAGTTACATGGAAACGTGAGAATATCTGCAAGAGTTACATGGAAACTTGAGAATATCTGCAAGAGTTACATGGAAACGTGAGAATATCTGCAAGAGTTACATGGAAACTTGAGAATATCTGCAAGAGTTACATGGAAACTTGAGAATATCTGCAAGAGTTACATGGAAACTTGAGAATATCTGCAAGAGTTACACGAAAACTTCCCTCGGCCAGCTCGTCAGCTTTGTATCGTCATGTTCAGTTCACTTCACTGTGTTATTGCTGTGATTTGCAATCATTCTGTTCCTAAGTAAAAGATCAGTTTGCTGCCTGTTTGGGTATGATGTTAAATAAAAGTCTATGGTGCACAAACCTGCCACTGGCAATAAGAACAAAGAGTTTTAAAAACCTGTTCTACTTTATGCAAGAGAAACATGGATCATGCATAAAGAAATAGAACAAAAGAATAAAAGCCATGAAATGTAATCCTCAAGAAAGATGCTTTGCATACCATGAAGAGCCAAAAAGACAAATGGAGAAGTATTACAGCAGGCAAAGGAATATCTCAAACTAGCTCCGCACATGAGAAAAAGACAAAGTTTCTTGGACGCATTAGAAGACGTGAAGGTCTCGAAAAGTTAGTCGTGGCTGGAAAGATAAATGGCAAAAGACAGAGAGGGCGGAGAAGGCAGAAATACTTGGATGACCTGACTGCATGGTTTGGCTGGAAAACAGCAACAAACCTGGTTCGAGTCACGGAAGATCGAGCTTGATGGAGGGAGATGACATCCTACACCTATCGGTACGGCCTGAGCTAAAGTTGTGTAGCCACTGGATATACACCAATAACAACACACATTTGAATAAGAACAAAAATATATAAATAAGAACAACTGAACAATAAAGTACATGTATTAAAAATACAGGAACACACTCATTTCATTCGTTTGCATGTCCCTTGCGGAACTTTGCCTCCCTAACATCACTCCTGTAGGCTTCTCGGTTGTGAGCAAGATGGCCTGCTGCTGATGCATCCATTGGCAGATCATCATCGATGTCTTGCAACCATCTTCGCCTTTTTCTTCCTCTCTTTCTTTTTCCCATTATATACCCTTCCAAGACGGTCTTCTCTAGATTATCGTGAACTACAAGAACTAATGAAGAATATTGCGATATGGAAATAATTTATACAAAATTAAATCGTTAAAAGCAAAAATCATCCTACAGATTACAATTTTCTTTTTAGATTACCGCACCTCACGTACCCTGGTATCTATCTGCGACACGCCTCCCTATTTATCTCCAATCTATGCGGCCTGATAACCCACGAAAGCTCCGGTCATGGGAACGCGGGTAATTTACTCATCAAACTGACAGACCAGGAAGAATGGAATCAAGGCAGGGGGATAAGAGCCGTTAAAGCTTTGAATCAGCCAATGACAGAACAATCGTCACAATTCATGGCAGGAATTACACATGAAATCTACGCACAAATCTATCTGAGGGCAATTCAGTCCTCGCTGACGCACACTCTTTCCTGCTCAATATGTATTTCATGTAAGTGCTACAGATGCTGTTTTGCTTACAATTTGCAGCGTGTAGGGAGGTGCATATTGAAGAGATTCTTGTATTGAGGTCACGGGACCAGAGCAGGCTGTTGACTGAGGAAACAGGCTGTTTCTTACCATTCGTAAGACATTTTAGTAGATGATTTAAATTGTAAACATTGTTGCTTGTTGCTGGTCTATTATTGCTACATATTTCAGAAGCCTATACATAATTCTATTCACACTCTGTTAATATTACAGAACCTCAGCCGATGAATTCAAGAATAACAGATGAATTATATTTGTGAATGTTTACAGTCTAAGGTTGCTGTGTGTCTTTCTTTTCATAAATTTGTAATAAATTTGTAATTAAAAAAGATTAATTCTTACAGTGGTTTTTTAAATAGAGCGACCAAAAAAAAATAAAAACAAAACAAAGAAAAAAAAACCACATGGAAAACAGAAACTAGTTAAAATAAATCCATTAAAATGGGAGAAATGAAAATGAAAAAAAGTAACTTTCAGCTAGGATTGTTAAAATATAAAGATAACAATCATAGCAATAACCCTGCGGCGTAGAGAAACCTTTATTAAAAATTATCTTCAAATTAAATCAGAGAAAGGATTCTGAGCTGAATTTCTAAACTAAAGTAGACAATTATGTTTGGCAAACTAAAGGTTAAGGTAGCCTTGCTCCGTGTCAGGTTGACATGACATGTTTAATGTGAGTATATATAGTATGTGTGTGAATGGATGGATGGATGGATGGATGGATGGGTGGATATCGGTTCCGGACTCCCATTATTTCTTTCATTTATTTTATTTTAAAAAATCATAAATGAGGCCGTGTCATGACACGGAAACTCCCAGGTGTTAGCGATGTTTCTGCCCACATCTTTCCTCCCGTCTTCGCACGCTGGAGCAGTGGTCCCTAACTTTAAGAATTAAAGGATCACTTTTAAAATTGCACACACATTACGGGCCAGCTGTTTATGTACAGAATCGCAATACCATAGTCCTGGGATTGTTCTGTTTTATTCTTTTCTTTCAATAAATAACTCGTGACATCATCTGAAAACAGCGAAGCTTTGGTACAGGTATGGAACACAATGTTGTATATGATTAGACCTCGAAACAGCGAAGCTGTGCTACAGGTATAGAACACAATCTTGTACATGATTAGACCTCGAAACAGCGGCAATGTGGTACAGGTATAGAACACAGTGTTGTACATGATTAGACCTAGAAAATAGTAGACCAAGCACTTTTAGTCGCGGAACAGAAAGAAACATGACAAGAGGATTGCCTGGGACTGGAGCCACGGGCTGCGTGATTTTTCTGTCTAGCGTCTAAAAGTGCTTTGTCTACAATTTTTTTTCCGAGATCTCATCATGCAACACTGGTCTGTTATTTTGCAGTACCGAACTGATAACGCACCTGATAATTCGCCGATGACCACAAGGTGAGAAACACTGCACTAGACAGTTGCCTCTGGCAGCTTTCCTTTCCTAGTTCCATACTGATTCTTTCCCACAAACTACAGACTAGACAGCGATGAGCATGTCTGAGAGATGTAACAAAGAGAAGAGATGGAGTGTTTTTGTGAGAGTTTTCAGCTTCCTTGTAGCGTTTACCTGTCATCATCATCATCATTATGTGCCGTGCCGACTGGCGTTGGCTATTATGCTTCTCCAGAGTATCCGATCCTTCATGCAGGCTATCAGCTCAGTTGGTGATCTCCTCTCACACCATCCCGTCAGACTGTCCAGTATCATTTCTCTTGGTCTTCCTCTTGATCTTCTTCCTTCTATTTTTCCTGTTGTTATAATATTTTCAATGCCCCCTCTTCTCATTGCATGTCCTATGAAAGTACATTGTCTCTCTCTTATCTTTTTGACAAGGTTTTTTGTCTCTCCAGCTCTTCTCATACATTCTTCATTAGTTATTTTTGCTGTCCAGGGGATTCGCAACATTCTTCTAATAAACCACATTTCTGCTGCTTCCAATAATTTTTGTGCAGACCTGCCTATTGTTCATGATTCACTTCCATATAACAAGATAGGTTCAATATAGCATTTTAGGACTCGTTTTCTAACATTCTTTGATAAAGATGTGTTAGATAATATGTTTCTAATTCTCTGAAATGCAGTCTTTGCTTGGGTATTCTGTTCCTAATTTCTGTTCTGCATTTCCCATCTGAAGTTATTACTGCTCCAAGGTATTTGAATTTCTGCACCTGCTTTAGAATAGTTCTGTTTAATTTTATACTGCATGCTGGTTTACCTGTAGTCAGCTGGAAAGTAGAAGATGATTTTTGCACGAAAAATGCTTTTCTTCATACTATACTTAACGGTCAAGGTAGCCGTAGTGCACAGTGACACTTGCTTCCATGCCAAGCCAGGCAGGTGAAAGGAGGTCAGGTCAGCGTGTTTCATGTGACGATTTTAGTGAGTGCCATCTGACTTGTTTTCCTTCTGTTGTTTACTTTGAGAAATACGTTATGCTGAAATATTGGGGTTTTTTCATTACATTCTGTAAGAAGTGGACGAATGAGGGAAAATATAGACAATAACACTACATCCCCTAGCTGCCTCTATGGTGCTATTAGGGCAACGTTTACTATTTTTTTCCACGCTAAAAATACTTCACAATAGAATTTTCGATATCAGGTTTCACATTCAAAACTAAGAGGCTACAATAGCACATACACGAAGTGTTTCACATCTCTACAGCAGGCAAAGGAACACTGCCTACATTCACATCATTCTAGAATAGTTGTGTGCCCTTGCATCCAAGAACTCACAAATCAGAACACGACACCGCTTGTCTCCCTTATCATGTTACTATATGGTACGTTCTGCTTTCTCTAAAACACATTCACAACCCTAGACGTTTTATCTTTGGTAAACGTGTGATACTTTGGACGCCTTGCTTTCTGTATCATTATATCAAGCCTTTTGCATCATCTGTAAATTATACGTTGTGCCTTTCTTCGAGTGTTAGTACATCAAGCTTTATTTCCCTTACTTTTACAACATTACTAGTGTTCTCTCCCTTACACACGTGAACATATCTCTTCTAGACTTACAAACATCAACACATTCTCTGAATTGTCTGAAGCTCCATCAAAAATTCCTTCAATACTTCATTCTCACCTGACGTTCTTCCATGGTGTAAAGTGGATTTCAAAAATCTGTGAATGTTCCTTGAGTTCTTCCATTTTACTAACACTTACCGTAGGGCACATTTATGAGAGACACGCCCACACAGGTGATAATGTATCCTTCGTTCTGTTTCATCATCGAGGTCTCTAAGTGTTGACATTAGCATGGTCACTTTTCCCTGAATACTTCCCAAAAGCTAGAATTGTCGCTGTTAAAACTTTCCACTAAGAGGAACAAAGTGTCGCTTCTCGTATTTTTGAACTAAATACGAAGTTAAAATATCGTTTTCACCCAGTCTCGATATCACCATTACACACCAGCAAATACACGAAGTGTTTCACATCTCTACAGCAGGCAAAGGAACACTGCCTACATTCACATCATTCTAGAATAGTTGTGTGCCCTTGCATCCAAGAACTCACAAATCAGAACACGACACCGCTTGTCTCCCTTATCATGTTACTATATGGTACGTTCTGCTTTCTCTAAAACACATTCACAACCCTAGACGTTTTATCTTTGGTAAACGTGTGATACTTTGGACGCCTTGCTTTCTGTATCATTATATCAAGCCTTTTGCATCATCTGTAAATTATACGTTGTGCCTTTCTTCGAGTGTTAGTACATCAAGCTTTATTTCCCTTACTTTTACAACATTACTAGTGTTCTCTCCCTTACACACGTGAACATATCTCTTCTAGACTTACAAACATCAACACATTCTCTGAATTGTCTGAAGCTCCATCAAAAATTCCTTCAATACTTCATTCTCACCTGACGTTCTTCCATGGTGTAAAGTGGATTTCAAAAATCTGTGAATGTTCCTTGAGTTCTTCCATTTTACTAACACTTACCGTAGGGCACATTTATGAGAGACACGCCCACACAGGTGATAATGTATCCTTCGTTCTGTTTCATCATCGAGGTCTCTAAGTGTTGACATTAGCATGGTCACTTTTCCCTGAATACTTCCCAAAAGCTAGAATTGTCGCTGTTAAAACTTTCCACTAAGAGGAACAAAGTGTCGCTTCTCGTATTTTTGAACTAAATACGAAGTTAAAATATCGTTTTCACCCAGTCTCGATATCACCATTACACACCAGCAAATCCGGTATCATCTTCAGAAACAGCAACATCAACGTGCCAGTACTTCAGCACTTGGACAGAAACCGGACATGAGCTAACAGCCATTTTATAACTTACTTAGCACTTTTGTCCGCCGTGCTTTGTTTCTACCTCGCTGTGGCTAAATATGTTCGTTAGTTGCGCTTCTTTTACAAAACCTTTCACAAGACTCGGGAATTTCTGTCTGGATCCTTGGGTTTGAATGTACGTCTTCTTACAAGTTGGCCATCCTTGCTTCTGTTGTTATGATGATTGCGTAATCATCTCTCTAAATAACGTTCTATGCTATAGCTGGCTATATTATCTGAAGCGATTGATCTTTCCCTATACAGTATTTGGTATAAGAAGAAGAGGAAGAAGAAAGGAGGAGGAAAAAGAAGGAAGGGAGGAGGGGAAGGAGGGAGGGAGGATGAAGGAGAAGAAGAAGAAGAAGAAGAAGGAAGAAAGGCAAAAAGGACGGGAGGGAGGAAGATCAAGAACAGTAAGAAGAACTGAAGGAAGAGGAAGAAAAAGAAGAAAGAAGGAAGGAAGGAAGGAGAAGAAGGAGGAGGAGGAGGAGGAAGAAAGGAAGGAAGGGAGGGAGGGAAGAAGAAGAAGAAGAAAGAGAGGGAAGGAGTAAGAGAAGGAGTATGAAGAAGAAGAGGAAGAACAAGAACAAGAAGAAGAGGGGAAGGAATAGAAGAAGAAGAAGAAGTGATAAATTGAACAGACAGTCTTCTTTCTAAGATCACCTTCGTATAAGGTAGTATAGAATATCTGTTATCTCTTTCGGAAGCCGCGTTGTAGTGGTTATTGCACTGACCTGTCAGTCAGCAGGTCCCTGGCTCGATTTCGCACTCATGAAGAATATTACGATGCCATAATAAGTGGAGGTTATGAAATACCAGAGATTAGATATGCTGATGACACAGTATTACTGTCCACAACACAAAAAGGAATGGAAAAACTAATTATACTATTATTACTAGTCCATAAGAACAGCGAAGAGCAAAACCTCTATTTTAATACTAGGAAAACTAAATTGATGAAAACTGACAAAACAAACAAGGCAGCTGAAATATGTATCAATGAGGAAAAACTGGAAGAAGTGGAGAGTTTTTAATATCTTGGATCACTACTAACTAATAATGGAGATGCAATGAGGGAAATTAAAAAGAGGACATCTATCGCTCTTCAGAAATTAAAATAACTAAAGAATCTGTAGAGAGGAACAGACAGAACTACAAAAATGATACTTTAAAGGGCATGCATCTTTCCCATCGCAACATATGCCTTTGAGACCTGGATACTTAACAAAACAGCTGAGAAACACATAAATGCCTTTAAATGCTACAGAAGAGTTCTTCAAATATCATGGATACAAAAAAGAACAAATATATCCATACTACAAGAATTTAATATTGAAGAAGGCTGGCTAGTAAAGAGGGTTAAACAGAGAAAACTTAAATATCTTGGACACATTAAAGTCATAATAATCTAGAAAAGATCGTGTTGGAAGGGTACATAGTGGGGAAAAGAAAGAGAGGAAGACGAAGGCGAAAATGACTGCAAGACATCGTTGATGATCTGCAAATGGATGCATCAGCAGCAGGCCATCTTGCTCACAACCGAGAGGCCTACAGGAGTGTTGTGTAGGAAGCAAAGTTCCGCAAGGGACATGCAAATGAATGAATGAAGCGTCACCGAGGTCAACCCGGACTCAAACAGAGTACCTGGAGTTTCCAAATGAAAAGAAAGATGGCTAGAAGAGGCGCTGGTGTCACGATATCATGTGATATAGTGTCCTAAAAATGTGAAAACATTCATACTTCACATTTCAACGGCTTGCAGACGTCACGGGACACTGATTCTATCTCTTCCATCCATCTCCTGCGTGGATGATCTTCTGCTCTCTGCTTCCTACCATTCTTAGCACGAATGTTTTGTGTGGTACTCTGCCTGCTAGTAGTCGTGCTACTTGATCCAGCCTCCAGACTCGTTTCTGGACGTAGTGTAGTGGATGTGGTGTATTTGATATGGTGTAGTAGATGTAATGTAGTGGATGTATGTAGTGGATGTATGCAGTGAATATAATATAGTGGATGTATGTGGTGAATACATTTGTAGTGGATGTATATAGTGAATATATTTATAGTGGATGTATGTAGTGGATATATTTGTAGTGGATGTATGTAGTAGATGTATTTATAGTGGGTGAATGTAGTGTATATATTTATAGTGGGTGCATGCAGTGGATATATTTATAGTGGGTGCATGTAGTGGATATATTTATAGTGGGTGCATGTAGTGGATATATCTATAGTGGCTGCATGTAGTGGATATACTTTTAGCTGACGTATTTCCTGATATACTTTTGCCTGATTCTCCCGATTTTTGGTGCATGTTTATATTTTATTTCTGCCCGTCTGAAGGTTGAAAAGACTGAGCTTCTAAAATTGTATAAAGAATTCTTGTGTGAACGCCTTTATCTCGGATCATCTGAGGTTATTTTAGCAGACCTTTAGGTGTGTCTCAGCGCTTCATAAGTTGCATATTCCTGGAGGATGTGTTCTGCAGTGTGAGATATCTTGTGGCAGGAGAGAAGAGCTGTCAGCCTTGAACTTTATAACCACGACAGATTTCAGAGTCTGTTCTCTCCTGTTCTGAAGCAGAAAATGATGACTTGTTCATTTCTGGTAACTCGGAGACAGTCGCCATGCGGTTGTGTTCTTCAGTTTATAGATGACTGGCACATTTGGTCGCTGTAGATGACTGGCACATTTGGTCGCTGTAGATGACTGGCACATTTGGTCGCTGTAGATGACTGGCACATTTGGTCGCTGTAGATGACTGGCACATTTGGTCGCTGTAGATGACTGGCACATTTGGTCGCTGTAGATGATTGGCACATTTGGTCGCTGTGACTTCCTGTGTCGGGCAGTCGACAGTTTCTTTGGTTGCTATCATTGTCTGGTTTCATATGATTTATTTTTTCATAGAGCCGGCACCAAGGTCAACCCAGCCTCAAAAATGGGTACCTGGGGTTTCCCTATACATCATCATCATCATCATCATCATCATCATGATGTGCCATGGCTTGGGGTAGGGGATAGCGACCATGTCTCTCCACAGTTTCCGATCTTTCATCAGTTCTGCTGTGGTGCCTCTCCCATACTATTCTGTTAAGCCATGTAAGATTTTTTTTCCACTTGGTCTACCTCTCCCTTTCTGCCTCCCATTTTCCCTGTTGTCCGGATAGTTTCTATCCCTCCTCTTCTCGCTTATGGCCAGTACATCTTGACTGTCTCCCCCGTAGTGTGTTTATTAATGAAGTAAGAGAACAAATTTTGTAGGATTAGACCTCGAAAAAATCGTAGACAAAGCACTTTAGTGAGACGTGAGAGAAAGAAAAATCACAAGAGAATTACCTGGGATTCGAACACGGACTCCGGTAGGACGAGCAGCCGTCTAGCCACGAGAGAACAGGGTACTATCCACTTAGCCAAATAGCAACCCCCCCAAAAAGGGTGTTTTGTTGACATAGTCTTTAGTAACTGTTCAGTAGACACGAGGGATCGTGACACTCGGAAAGAAACGAGGTCGTGACACAGAAATTCCGTAGCTTAGATTCAGTCTCTCTAGCAGGTACCAGCTTTTTTTAGACAAACATACACACGGTCTCCTGCCATGTCTGGTGCAAACTTGAACAACAATAACAAACGAACG
This sequence comes from Achatina immaculata, assembly GCA_009760885.1. NCBI lineage: Eukaryota > Metazoa > Mollusca > Gastropoda > Stylommatophora > Achatinidae > Lissachatina > Lissachatina immaculata. The sequence goes on from CM019700.1 coordinate 7,080,304, forward strand.
AATACTTATTACATGAAATTAGTTTCAGGTATAGTTTTAAGGAACAATTTTTCATAAATAGAAAACTACGAGTTTATTAATGTTCGTTTCTCACAGACCTTTATCAGGCATTCTTCGCTTGTTATTTTGACTGTTCCTTGGTAATCTTAACATTCGTCGTAAGAACCACATTTCAGTTGCCTCTAATGCTTTTGTTGTTGTTTTTGTTAGTGACCATGATTCGATTCCATGTAGTAGTACTGGCTCGATGATTTGATTCCATGTAGTAGTACTGGCTCGATGATTTGATTCCATGTAGTAGTACTGGCTCGATGATTTGATTCCATGTAGTAGTACTGGCTCGATGATTTGATTCCATGTAGTAGTACTGACTTGATGTAGCATTTCAAGCCTCGTCCCCTATGCCGGGTGCTCCAAAAGTTTCGTGGCACTTTCTTGAGTCTGCTGTAGGAAGACAATTGCAGCTACATACAAACACATGCAATCACACTTGGTGATTTCTTCCCCTTGTTGCAGTACATACAAGACAATGTTAACGTATGCCAGCTTCCACAGGATCTACACATTCTGAAGCAGCGAATTAGGGGCATGTCGACGAGCGCGCGTGGCTCGGAATGAGCGAGCGGGCTGTGTCCACACCCACGCATGATGTATACTATATGAGGAATGAAAGCGTTGCGGGAAAATCAATAAGGATAAGATGGAGATTAGTACTAGCATGGCGGGGCTAGATCGATCTCGCTGATATGGAGAAACCTGGCCCGTGTCGCCCTAATATTGTTGTGTTACATGTATATGGATATGTATTGTGCTCATGATGAATCATGCTGATAATTCATGTGAATTCCATGTCGCTGTGGATATATATATATATATGTTATACTTATTTGTGATTCATTCCTGATGATGCACGTTCTCTTGAATAGCATGTTTGATGCAATCAGGCTTGGTCTTCATGTGGACTTCCTGAAGCGATGGATATATGTATTAGTGCATGAGCACATTTGAACTAATGAACTGAGACGGAGTATTAGTGTGTTGACACATTATTTAAACTTTATGAATTGGAAGGGAACATAGTGCGTGAGCACATATTTGATCTTTATTGAACTGAAGAGTAATAGTGCGACAGCACACCTGGATTTAATGTATTGAATAAGTGAGATTATTAGTGCGATAGCACACGTGAATTTATATATGAAGGGGTAGAGTGACAGGACAGGGCAGCCGCATGGAAATAAAGTGTATGTGCGCGTTTTGGAGTAATGGATTGTGTATTGGGATGAGGGGTTTGAGAACATTAGCCACGGTTGTTTTAGTTATTATTTTAGTTACATGAGCTAATGAATATTGCACTGACTGATATTTTGCCTGCATATGTTTTTATGATATATGTTGCATGTTCTCTGCGAATGTAGGTCATGTGATTCCATTTGATCCATGTTGTTGAGTAAATAAAACGTTAGTGTATTTTTATATATGACCTGATAATGTCTAAATCATGTTGTGGTAATGTTGTGATGTATGTTTAACCTGATACCCCACTGGCATATAGTATTCCTTGGTGGGGAGAATTCTGAGTTGGGTCATGGGATTGGGGATTATTGGCCACGCAGTGCGGAAGTACATGCCAAGAGAGTGCCTTAACAGCTGTAATTAAGCAAATTCTTGAACATTATCTATAATAAATTTAGATTGCACAGACATAGTCTACAGACGTACTAACATCTGACATGTCAGATATGCTACCTAAAACCTGGGAGGGCCTAGATTATCACACTTTGGTCTGCCAGCTCTCCAGTCAGGCTCCCAGTAAGTCCCTGTAAGGTATATCTCCATATTGAGAATTTTTCTACAAAATATCACACTCTTTTCTCTATCATCATCATCATCATCATCATCATTATCATCACTATCATCATCATCATCATCATCAGATAGTACCATGCCGATAGGCGTAGGCGGCCATCTCTTTCATTCCCGCTAGATCTTCTTTGTTTTGAACCATGCAGTCAGGACATCTAGGTATGTCTGTCTTCCTGGCCCTTTCTGTCTTTTGCCATTTATCTTTCCAGTCATGAACAATTTTTTGAGACCTTCATGTTTGCTGGTGTGTCTGGGAAACTTTTATTTTCTTTTTCCTATGTACGGAGCTAGTCTGAGATATTCCTTTGCCTGCAGTAATACTTCTTCATTTATCTTTCAGGCTGTCCTTGGTATGCAAAGCATCTTTCTTAAGAACCACCTTTCAGTAGCTTTTATTCTTTTGTTCTAATTGTTTATCCATGGTGCCTGTTTCACTTGCATAAAGTAGAACAGGTTCTATATAGCATCTAGAGCTTTTTTTCTTGAAACTTTTACCACGCAGCTACGTTTGTCTTCCTTCTGTGACCTCTGAGAAGTGTCAAGAACTTTTCGAACAGCCTGTATTGTTGTCTTGCCTGTCATGTCCCGGACGCGAGACAATGCGCTGACAGCAGAGAGAGAAGACTTTTTTCATTGTCCAGTCTCTTTTTTTTATCTTTGAAGTGTCTTAATGTTACAACTCATTAGTGTCTGTCTGTCTGTCTGTCTGTATGTCTGTCTGTCTGTCTGCCCACACATACAGGAATCCAGTCAGTCAGATATTGATTAATATTTTAAGCAACATTCATTCAAGATTTCTCAAGCCGAGTCACAATCGCAGACAAACTGGACGTTGAAGTCATCTCCTCTCACTCTTCTCATCCTGTTCAGCTTTGTCTGCCATTTTCATCAGGACAAGGTCAGCAACGAGGAGGTCTGGGAAAGGGCAGGACAAGATCAGGAACGAGGAGGTCTGGGAAAGGGCAGGACAAGATCAGGAACGAGGAGGTCTGGGAAAGGGCAGGACAAGATCAGGAACGATGAGGTCTGGGAAAGGGCAGGACAAGATCAGGAACGAGGAGGTCTGGGAAAGGGCAGGACAAGATCAGGAACGATGAGGTCTGGGAAAGGGCAGGACAAGATCAGGAACGAGGAGGTCTGGGAAAGGGCAGGACAAGATCAGGAACGAGGAGGTCTGGGAAAGAGCAGGACAAGATCAGGAACGAGGAGGTCTGGGAAAGGGCAGGACAAGATCAGGAACGAGGAGGTCTGGGAAAGGGCAGGACAAGATCAGGAACGATGAGGTCTGGGAAAGGGCAGGATAAGATCAGGAACGAGGAGGTCTGGGAAAGGGCAGGACAAGATCAGGAACGAGGAGGTCTGGGAAAGGGCAGGACAAGATCAGGAACGAGGAGGTCTGGGAAAGGGCAGGACAAGATCAGGAACGAGGAGGTCTGGGAAAGGGCAGGACAAGATCAGGAACGATGAGGTCTGGGAAATGGCAGGACAAGATCAGGAACGAGGAGGTCTGGGAAAGGGCAGGACAAGATCAGGAACGATGAGGTCTGGGAAAGGGCAGGACAAGATCAGGAACGATGAGGTCTGGGAAAGGGCAGGATAAGATCAGGAACGATGAGGTCATGGAAAGGGCAAGATAAGAACCTATGAACCAACAAATCATGTTTAGGAAGTGGAGATGGATTGATCGCACTCTGAGGAAACCTGACACCAGCATAACAAGTCAGGCACTGACATGGAATCCTCAAGGAAACAGAAAACGTGGAAGATCTAGACTTACCTGGAGAAGAGAAATTATGACAGTGCTCAGAGGCAGAGTGATGCACATGGAAGGAAGCAGAGAATAATTCCAAGAACAGGGATGATTGTAGAGCCTTTATTCATGGCCTGTGCTCTCAAGGGAGTTGAAGGCGGTGATGACGATGATTTTCATCACTGCTTTATTTTTCTTTCACTTATTAACTTTCTCTTCACTTCTTCCCTCTTCATTCTTAAGGGACAGCTCTTCAGTTAATCGAGACAAGAAAAATGTGAAATTATCTAAAAGATCATCCAATCACGATGAGTCGTTTTTGGCAGAAAAGCAAGAAACAGTTAAATGGCAGTCGGGTTGTCAGATTTCCACAGTCCAGGGATCTTCCTTCAAGACTTCAGAACTGCTCAATCTTTCTCTCCAATTTTTATCAGATTTTTCCCACTTTTAACTGAACAGCTTCGCAAAGTGTCAAATTCATCACCAGCGAAGTTCATGAACGCCAAAATCACCGCCAGCACAGCTGTATATGTGCTGCTTAATGTATTGAAACTTACCGCGCTGTTTAGAACATATTTCGCATACAACCAGGAAACAGCGACATGAATGTACACAATTTTATATAATGCTGTGTGAACTGTGACCATGAGAAGTGAAAATGACATTCGTATGAGTCTGAGAAAAAGGAAAAAAAAACAAACAGTTCATATTTCTTGAACATATAATGTTAACAGGAAGTGAGATTCGGTTGAAATGAAGTTAAGGCATATTGGGGATACGGTGTTAGGCCCGTATTTCCCAAGATGATCGGTACATGAAACTCTGATGTGGTCAGTATCACGCATGGCTGCATTTACCTTCCCAGATTTCTCTGGTACCGATGTTTGGAATCTATATCAGATGGAGAGGGGAAAACAGAAAGAAACAAAATAAAATTGATTTTAACAAATATAAACACAACGCATCCAATGGACGTCCCGAGGAGAGTAGATTTTAATCCTTCTCCAGCGAGCTCCAATCAGCTCATCTTTAAAAACAAAATGCGATATACCTGAGGTTTCAGTGGCGCTCGTGAGAACAGAAAGCAAGGCAAGGCGCACCGGAACGGACTGTTTCCACGGCTTTCATTGAATTACAATAATTGGGACTACTCGTGGTCATTAAACTGAATCCAAACATCGTAAACAGTTCTGTGTTACTCGTCACAGTATCTATACGTCTACGCACTCTAGCACCTTTCTGATCAAAGGGAAATAACTGTAATATAACTGCAACCACATTTATTTTTCGAACTATAGGCAGTGCTCAGTATGGAAATGCAGATTGCGTATATTTTTATTATAGTTTCAACCAGTGTGCGCTTTATATGTGTGCTCTTTAAATGCTTCGGGGTTTTTCAAAGTTTTTTTTGGTTTGTTTCGTCTTTGAAGTAAGAGATATGTAAAGTAATAGTACGCTGGTAAAGTGTGTGGACAGAGAACCAGATATTGTTAGTTCAGTCCCAGAGGTAAAGCTTGAATAGTTAGAGTAAACGCCATATTTTCCATTTTATTCTCAGTCATTTCGTGTCAGGACAGACCTAATGACTTAAAACAGAGGACTGTGGCTCTAAGGCATGATAGGATTATCTTTACTTTTTTTTTAACTGTGATAATATCCTGATGTATGTGTTTTATATGATGTATGTATGAGAGGAGATCACCAACTGAGCTGATGGCCTGCATGAAGGATCGTGTACTCTGGAGAAGCATAATAGCCAACGCCAGTCGGCACGGCACCTGATGATGATGATGATGAGGTGTTTTATGTGAACATTTTACTGTGACAATATCCTGAAGTCTATGTTTTGTGTGAACATTGTACTGTGACAATATCCTGAAGTATGTGTTTTATGTGAACATTTTACTGTGACAATATCCTGAAGTATGTGTTTTATGTGACTGCAGATGTCAGCAGCCTCTCAAATCACAATGCCAGGTTACATAGATTGACATCTGCTGTGGAGTCAGTATATGCTTAAATATGTTCTGTCAGCTGTCGGGACGTGCCTACTCTCATTTGTCCCTGATTGTGTTTATCTCAAATGCTATCACTGTTAGTAGGTTGTGCTTGTCTTCCTACTTTTAGGTGGCGTGTATCTCCCTGTTATTAGGTGCAATTTATCTCAGTTGTTGGGTCGTATTTATCTCCCAGTTGGTAGGCTGTATTCATCTTCCTTGTGTTGGATACAATTTATATTCCAACTACTGGGTCGTATTTATCTTCAGTTTGTTGGGTGGTGTTAGTGTTTTGGCTGATAGTTCGTATTTATCTCCCAGCTGTCATTTTGTATTTATTTTCCCATTGTTTGCTCCCGTTTATTTTACTCGGTTTTATTTTACGTTTATCTTGGCTTTTGCTTTTTTGTGTTATTTTGTCTTATGTTATGTTGTCTTATGTTATGTTGTCTTATGTTATGTTGTCTTATGTTATGTTGTCTTATGTTATTTTGTCTTATGTTATGTTGTCTTATGTTATTTTGTCTTATGTTATGTTGTATCTGTACCAAATGCCCCAGGGATGTAATTAGCGCGCCGGCGACCAGGACTGATCTGTTCTGCCATATGTCACATTGCATGCATCTTGCTTGAATGTCATTTGTGTCTTTATTATGTACGTCGTTACAAATTACCTTATTTTGCCCTTTTGCCTGCCGTGAGAACAGAATTTATCTTGCCTGTTGTCACGTGGGGTTAAATCTTTCTCCTTGCCAGGCTGTCCTTAAGTCTGTTGCCTCCTTACCTCTCTCTCTCTCTCTCTCTCTCTCTCTCTCTCTCTGTACTCATCTCCCTCTTCATTTCTTACCCCCGGAGGTACCTTGTTTAGTGTCAGGAAATAGTTCGGCTTTTCTTTTCTATGAATGAGTGGATGTGGAGACGTTATGTTAATCCTGACTTTGTTTTACATTTTTGCCTTTCCTCTCTGAAATCTGTCATCTATCATGAGCCCTGCAGACGGTCTTGCCAAAAAAACAAAAAAACAAAAAAAAAAGATGTAATCCGATCTGTGGAAATTCCAAGTATCAGCTGTGGACCCTTGATCCAGTAATGGAGGATCTTGACTTTGCAGACGACATCTGTCAGCTATGAAACAGATACAGTGACACGCAAGACAAAACACATAAGTTAACCAAAATTGCCAGTAATGTCGGTTAAAGTAAGAAAGACACAGTTAATGGAACAGAATGTAAGCAACAGTAATGTAGACAAAGGTCAATCGAAGAGGTCAAGGAGTTTGGGATATCTTGGCAGTAGAGTAGAAAAAAAGATAGAGGCAATGAAGAGGACATCACCAGCAGCCTAGCTAGAGCAAACAAGGCTTTCCCAAACCTGCACAATATATGGAAATCCCAAAATGTGTTTACTTTTTTTTTAACTGTGATAATATCCTGATGTATGTGTTTTATATGATGTATGTATGAGAGGAGATCACCAACTGAGCTGATGGCCTGCATGAAGGATCGTGTACTCTGGAGAAGCATAATAGCCAACGCCAGTCGGCACGGCACCTGATGATGATGATGATGAGGTGTTTTATGTGAACATTTTACTGTGACAATATCCTGAAGTCTATGTTTTGTGTGAACATTGTACTGTGACAATATCCTGAAGTATGTGTTTTAATGTGAACATTGTACTATAACAATATCCTGAAGTATGTGTTTTATGTGACTGCAGATGTCAGCAGCCTCTCAAATCACAATGCCAGGTTACATAGATTGACATCTGCTGTGGAGTCAGTATATGCTTAAATATGTTCTGTCAGCTGTCGGGACGTGCCTACTCTCATTTGTCCCTGATTGTGTTTATCTCAAATGCTATCACTGTTAGTAGGTTGTGCTTGTCTTCCTACTTTTAGGTGGCGTGTATCTCCCTGTTATTAGGTGCAATTTATCTCAGTTGTTGGGTCGTATTTATCTCCCAGTTGGTAGGCTGTATTCATCTTCCTTGTGTTGGATACAATTTATATTCCAACTACTGGGTCGTATTTATCTTCAGTTTGTTGGGTGGTGTTAGTGTTTTGGCTGATAGTTCGTATTTATCTCCCAGCTGTCATTTTGTATTTATTTTCCCATTGTTTGCTCCCGTTTATTTTACTCGGTTTTATTTTACGTTTATCTTGGCTTTTGCTTTTTTGTGTTATTTTGTCTTATGTTATGTTGTCTTATGTTATGTTGTCTTATGTTATGTTGTCTTATGTTATGTTGTCTTATGTTATTTTGTCTTATGTTATGTTGTCTTATGTTATTTTGTCTTATGTTATGTTGTATCTGTACCAAATGCCCCAGGGATGTAATTAGCGCGCCGGCGACCAGGACTGATCTGTTCTGCCATATGTCACATTGCATGCATCTTGCTTGAATGTCATTTGTGTCTTTATTATGTACGTCGTTACAAATTACCTTATTTTGCCCTTTTGCCTGCCGTGAGAACAGAATTTATCTTGCCTGTTGTCACGTGGGGTTAAATCTTTCTCCTTGCCAGGCTGTCCTTAAGTCTGTTGCCTCCTTACCTCTCTCTCTCTCTCTCTCTCTCTCTCTCTCTCTCTCTGTACTCATCTCCCTCTTCATTTCTTACCCCCGGAGGTACCTTGTTTAGTGTCAGGAAATAGTTCGGCTTTTCTTTTCTATGAATGAGTGGATGTGGAGACGTTATGTTAATCCTGACTTTGTTTTACATTTTTGCCTTTCCTCTCTGAAATCTGTCATCTATCATGAGCCCTGCAGACGGTCTTGCCAAAAAAAAAAAAAAAAAAAAACAAAAAAAAAAGATGTAATCCGATCTGTGGAAATTCCAAGTATCAGCTGTGGACCCTTGATCCAGTAATGGAGGATCTTGACTTTGCAGACGACATCTGTCAGCTATGAAACAGATACAGTGACACGCAAGACAAAACACATAAGTTAACCAAAATTGCCAGTAATGTCGGTTAAAGTAAGAAAGACACAGTTAATGGAACAGAATGTAAGCAACAGTAATGTAGACAAAGGTCAATCGAAGAGGTCAAGGAGTTTGGGATATCTTGGCAGTAGAGTAGAAAAAAAGATAGAGGCAATGAAGAGGACATCACCAGCAGCCTAGCTAGAGCAAACAAGGCTTTCCCAAACCTGCACAATATATGGAAATCCCAAAATGTGAGAAAAGACGAGAATTAGAACTTTCATTATTAATGTCCTAAGCGTGTTACTCTACGGAAGTTATTACTGGAAAGCCACACACACAACTATAGAAAACAAATCAAATAATTCCTTACAGACTAAATATCTTTCTACGTAGGATTAGAAGAATGTTTTAGCCACATACCATTAGAAATAACGCTGTGTGAACTGTGACCATGAGAAGTGAAAATGACATTCGTATGAGTCTGAGAAAAAGGAAAAAAAAAACAAACAGTTCATATTTCTTGAACATATAATGTTAACAGGAAGTGAGATTCGGTTGAAATGAAGTTAAGGCATATTGGGGATACGGTGTTAGGCCCGTATTTCCCAAGATGATCGGTACATGAAACTCTGATGTGGTCAGTATCACGCATGGCTGCATTTACCTTCCCAGATTTCTCTGGTACCGATGTTTGGAATCTATATCAGATGGAGAGGGGAAAACAGAAAGAAACAAAATAAAATTGATTTTAACAAATATAAACACAACGCATCCAATGGACGTCCCGAGGAGAGTAGATTTTAATCCTTCTCCAGCGAGCTCCAATCAGCTCATCTTTAAAAACAAAATGCGATATACCTGAGGTTTCAGTGGCGCTCGTGAGAACAGAAAGCAAGGCAAGGCGCACCGGAACGGACTGTTTCCACGGCTTTCATTGAATTACAATAATTGGGACTACTCGTGGTCATTAAACTGAATCCAAACATCGTAAACAGTTCTGTGTTACTCGTCACAGTATCTATACGTCTACGCACTCTAGCACCTTTCTGATCAAAGGGAAATAACTGTAATATAACTGCAACCACATTTATTTTTCGAACTATAGGCAGTGCTCAGTATGGAAATGCAGATTGCGTATATTTTTATTATAGTTTCAACCAGTGTGCGCTTTATATGTGTGCTCTTTAAATGCTTCGGGGTTTTTCAAAGTTTTTTTTGGTTTGTTTCGTCTTTGAAGTAAGAGATATGTAAAGTAATAGTACGCTGGTAAAGTGTGTGGACAGAGAACCAGATATTGTTAGTTCAGTCCCAGAGGTAAAGCTTGAATAGTTAGAGTAAACGCCATATTTTCCATTTTATTCTCAGTCATTTCGTGTCAGGACAGACCTAATGACTTAAAACAGAGGACTGTGGCTCTAAGGCATGATAGGATTATCTTTACTTTTTTTTTAACTGTGATAATATCCTGATGTATGTGTTTTATATGATGTATGTATGAGAGGAGATCACCAACTGAGCTGATGGCCTGCATGAAGGATCGTGTACTCTGGAGAAGCATAATAGCCAACGCCAGTCGGCACGGCACCTGATGATGATGATGATGAGGTGTTTTATGTGAACATTTTACTGTGACAATATCCTGAAGTCTATGTTTTGTGTGAACATTGTACTGTGACAATATCCTGAAGTATGTGTTTTAATGTGAACATTGTACTATAACAATATCCTGAAGTATGTGTTTTATGTGACTGCAGATGTCAGCAGCCTCTCAAATCACAATGCCAGGTTACATAGATTGACATCTGCTGTGGAGTCAGTATATGCTTAAATATGTTCTGTCAGCTGTCGGGACGTGCCTACTCTCATTTGTCCCTGATTGTGTTTATCTCAAATGCTATCACTGTTAGTAGGTTGTGCTTGTCTTCCTACTTTTAGGTTGTCTTATGTTATGTTGTCTTATGTTATGTTGTCTTATGTTATGTTGTCTTATGTTATTTTGTCTTATGTTATGTTGTCTTATGTTATTTTGTCTTATGTTATGTTGTATCTGTACCAAATGCCCCAGGGATGTAATTAGCGCGCCGGCGACCAGGACTGATCTGTTCTGCCATATGTCACATTGCATGCATCTTGCTTGAATGTCATTTGTGTCTTTATTATGTACGTCGTTACAAATTACCTTATTTTGCCCTTTTGCCTGCCGTGAGAACAGAATTTATCTTGCCTGTTGTCACGTGGGGTTAAATCTTTCTCCTTGCCAGGCTGTCCTTAAGTCTGTTGCCTCCTTACCTCTCTCTCTCTCTCTCTCTCTCTCTCTCTCTCTGTACTCATCTCCCTCTTCATTTCTTACCCCCGGAGGTACCTTGTTTAGTGTCAGGAAATAGTTCGGCTTTTCTTTTCTATGAATGAGTGGATGTGGAGACGTTATGTTAATCCTGACTTTGTTTTATATTTTTGCCTTTCCTCTCTGAAATCTGTCATCTGTCATGAGCCCTGCAGACGGTCTTGCCAAAAAAAAAAAAAAAAGAAAACAAAAGATGTAATCCGATCTGTGGAAATTCCAAGTATCAGCTGTGGACCCTTGATCCAGTAATGGAGGATCTTGACTTTACAGACGACATCTGTCGGCTATGAAACAGATACAGTGACACGCAAGACAAAACACATAAGTTAACCAAAATTGCCAGTAATGTCGGTTAAAGTAAGAAAGACACAGTTAATGGAACAGAATGTAAGCAACAGTAATGTAGACAAAGGTCAATCGAAGAGGTCAAGGAGTTTGGGATATCTTGGCAGTAGAGTAGAAAAAAAGATAGAGGCAATGAAGAGGACATCAACAGCAGGCTAGCTAGAGCAAACAAGGCTTTCCCAAACCTGCACAATATATGGAAATCCCAAAATGTGAGAAAAGACGAGAATTAGAACTTTCATTATTAATGTCCTAAGCGTGTTAGTCTACGGAAGTTATTACTGGAAAGCCACACACACAACTATAGAAAACAAATCAAATAATTCCTTACAGACTAAATATCTTTCTACGTAGGATTAGAAGAATGTTTTAGCCAAATACCATTAGAAATAACGCCTTGCTGTCAGAAATGCAGATGATGCCCTTGACCTCAAGTGAGGAAAGAATGTGGTGAGTAACAGAGAAGATGGTGAGTAACAGAGAAGAAGATGATGAGTAACAAAGAAGAAGATGGTGAGTAACAGAGAAGAAGATGATGAGTAACAGAGAAGATGGTGAGTAACAGAGAAGAATGTGGTGAGTAACAGAGCAGAAGATGATGGTGAGTAACAGAGAAGAAGATGATGGTGAGTAATAGAGAAGAATGTGGTGAGTAACAGAGCAGAAGATGATGGTGAGTAATAGAGAAGACGGTGAGTAACAGAGAAGATGGTGAGTAACAGAGAAGAAGATGGTGATTAACAGAGAAGAAGATAGTGAGTAATAAATAAGAAGATGTTGAGTAACAGATAAGAAGATGGTGAGGAATAGAGAAGATGACGGTGAGTAACAGATAAGATGATGAGTAACAGAGAAGAAGATGGTGAGTTTCAGAGAAGAAGATTGTGAGTAACAGAGAAGATGATAGTGAGTAACAGAGAAGAAAACAGTGAGTAACAGAGAAGAAGATGGCGAGTAACAGAGAAGAAGATGGTGAGTATCAGAGAAGAAGATTGTGAGTAACAGAGAAGATGATGGTGAGTAACAGAGAAGAAATTGTGAGTAACAGAGAAGGAGATGGTGCAATTTATCTCAGTTGTTGGGTCGTATTTATCTCCCAGTTGGTAGGCTGTATTCATCTTCCTTGTGTTGGATACAATTTATATTCCAACTACTGGGTCGTATTTATCTTCAGTTTGTTGGGTGGTGTTAGTGTTTTGGCTGATAGTTCGTATTTATCTCCCAGCTGTCATTTTGTATTTATTTTCCCATTGTTTGCTCCCGTTTATTTTACTCGGTTTTATTTTACGTTTATCTTGGCTTTTGCTTTTTTGTGTTATTTTGTCTTATGTTATGTTGTCTTATGTTATGTTGTCTTATGTTATGTTGTCTTATGTTATGTTGTCTTATGTTATTTTGTCTTATGTTATGTTGTCTTATGTTATGTTGTCTTATGTTATGTTGTATCTGTACCAAATGCCCCAGGGATGTAATTAGCGCGCCGGCGACCAGGACTGATCTGTTCTGCCATATGTCACATTGCATGCATCTTGCTTGAATGTCATTTGTGTCTTTATTATGTACGTCGTTACAAATTACCTTATTTTGCCCTTTTGCCTGCCGTGAGAACAGAATTTATCTTGCCTGTTGTCACGTGGGGTTAAATCTTTCTCCTTGCCAGGCTGTCCTTAAGTCTGTTGCCTCCTTACCTCTCTCTCTCTCTCTCTCTCTCTCTCTCTCTGTACTCATCTCCCTCTTCATTTCTTACCCCCGGAGGTACCTTGTTTAGTGTCAGGAAATAGTTCGGCTTTTCTTTTCTATGAATGAGTGGATGTGGAGACGTTATGTTAATCCTGACTTTGTTTTATATTTTTGCCTTTCCTCTCTGAAATCTGTCATCTGTCATGAGCCCTGCAGACGGTCTTGCCAAAAAAAAAAAAAAAGAAAACAAAAGATGTAATCCGATCTGTGGAAATTCCAAGTATCAGCTGTGGACCCTTGATCCAGTAATGGAGGATCTTGACTTTACAGACGACATCTGTCGGCTATGAAACAGATACAGTGACACGCAAGACAAAACACATAAGTTAACCAAAATTGCCAGTAATGTCGGTTAAAGTAAGAAAGACACAGTTAATGGAACAGAATGTAAGCAACAGTAATGTAGACAAAGGTCAATCGAAGAGGTCAAGGAGTTTGGGATATCTTGGCAGTAGAGTAGAAAAAAAGATAGAGGCAATGAAGAGGACATCAACAGCAGGCTAGCTAGAGCAAACAAGGCTTTCCCAAACCTGCACAATATATGGAAATCCCAAAATGTGAGAAAAGACGAGAATTAGAACTTTCATTATTAATGTCCTAAGCGTGTTAGTCTACGGAAGTTATTACTGGAAAGCCACACACACAACTATAGAAAACAAATCAAATAATTCCTTACAGACTAAATATCTTTCTACGTAGGATTAGAAGAATGTTTTAGCCAAATACCATTAGAAATAACGCCTTGCTGTCAGAAATGCAGATGATGCCCTTGACCTCAAGTGAGGAAAGAATGTGGTGAGTAACAGAGAAGATGGTGAGTAACAGAGAAGAAGATGATGAGTAACAAAGAAGAAGATGGTGAGTAACAGAGAAGAAGATGATGAGTAACAGAGAAGATGGTGAGTAACAGAGAAGAATGTGGTGAGTAACAGAGCAGAAGATGATGGTGAGTAACAGAGAAGAAGATGATGGTGAGTAATAGAGAAGAATGTGGTGAGTAACAGAGCAGAAGATGATGGTGAGTAATAGAGAAGACGGTGAGTAACAGAGAAGATGGTGAGTAACAGAGAAGAAGATGGTGATTAACAGAGAAGAAGATAGTGAGTAATAAATAAGAAGATGTTGAGTAACAGAGAAGAATGGTGAGTAACAGAGAAGAGATGGTGAGTAACAGAGAAGAGGATGGTGAGTAAGAGAAGAAGATGATGAGTAACAGAGAAGAAGAAGGTGAGGAATAGAGAAGAAGATAGTGAATAACAGAGAAGAAAACGGTGAGTAACAGAGAAGAAGATGGCGAGTAACAGAGAAGAAGATGGTGAGTATCAGAGAAGAAGATTGTGAGTAACAGAGAAGATGATAGTGAGTAACAGAGAAGAAAACGGTGAGTAACAGAGAAAAAGATGGCGAGTAACAGGGAAGAAGATGGTGAGTATAAGAGAAGAAGATTGTGAGTAACAGAGAAGATTGTGAGTAACAGAGAAGATGATGGTGAGTAACAGAGAAGATGATGGTGAGTAACAGAGAAGAAATTCTGAGTAACAGAGAAGAAAATAGTGAGAAACAGAGAAAATGGTGGTGAGTAACAGAGAAGAAGATTGTGAGTAACAGAGAAGAAGATGGTGAGTATCAGAGAAGATAATGGTGAGTAACGGAGAAGATAATGGTGAGTAACAGAGAAGAAATTGTGAGGAACAGGGAAGAAGATGGTGAGTAACAGAAAAGAAACTGTGAGTAACAGAGACGATGACGTTGAGTAACAGATAAGAAGATGGTGAGGAATAGAGAAGATGACGGTGAGTAACAGATAAGAAGATGGTGAGTAACAGAGAAGAAGATGGTGAGTTTCAGAGAAGAAGATTGTGAGTAACAGAGAAGATGATAGTGAGTAACAGAGAAGAAAACAGTGTATTCATCTTCCTTGTGTTGGATACAATTTATATTCCAACTACTGGGTCGTATTTATCTTCAGTTTGTTGGGTGGTGTTAGTGTTTTGGCTGATAGTTCGTATTTATCTCCCAGCTGTCATTTTGTATTTATTTTCCCATTGTTTGCTCCCGTTTATTTTACTCGGTTTTATTTTACGTTTATCTTGGCTTTTGCTTTTTTGTGTTATTTTGTCTTATGTTATGTTGTCTTATGTTATGTTGTCTTATGTTATGTTGTCTTATGTTATGTTGTCTTATGTTATTTTGTCTTATGTTATGTTGTCTTATGTTATTTTGTCTTATGTTATGTTGTATCTGTACCAAATGCCCCAGGGATGTAATTAGCGCGCCGGCGACCAGGACTGATCTGTTCTGCCATATGTCACATTGCATGCATCTTGCTTGAATGTCATTTGTGTCTTTATTATGTACGTCGTTACAAATTACCTTATTTTGCCCTTTTGCCTGCCGTGAGAACAGAATTTATCTTGCCTGTTGTCACGTGGGGTTAAATCTTTCTCCTTGCCAGGCTGTCCTTAAGTCTGTTGCCTCCTTACCTCTCTCTCTCTCTCTCTCTCTCTCTCTCTCTGTACTCATCTCCCTCTTCATTTCTTACCCCCGGAGGTACCTTGTTTAGTGTCAGGAAATAGTTCGGCTTTTCTTTTCTATGAATGAGTGGATGTGGAGACGTTATGTTAATCCTGACTTTGTTTTATATTTTTGCCTTTCCTCTCTGAAATCTGTCATCTGTCATGAGCCCTGCAGACGGTCTTGCCAAAAAAAAAAAAAAAGAAAACAAAAGATGTAATCCGATCTGTGGAAATTCCAAGTATCAGCTGTGGACCCTTGATCCAGTAATGGAGGATCTTGACTTTACAGACGACATCTGTCGGCTATGAAACAGATACAGTGACACGCAAGACAAAACACATAAGTTAACCAAAATTGCCAGTAATGTCGGTTAAAGTAAGAAAGACACAGTTAATGGAACAGAATGTAAGCAACAGTAATGTAGACAAAGGTCAATCGAAGAGGTCAAGGAGTTTGGGATATCTTGGCAGTAGAGTAGAAAAAAAGATAGAGGCAATGAAGAGGACATCAACAGCAGGCTAGCTAGAGCAAACAAGGCTTTCCCAAACCTGCACAATATATGGAAATCCCAAAATGTGAGAAAAGACGAGAATTAGAACTTTCATTATTAATGTCCTAAGCGTGTTAGTCTACGGAAGTTATTACTGGAAAGCCACACACACAACTATAGAAAACAAATCAAATAATTCCTTACAGACTAAATATCTTTCTACGTAGGATTAGAAGAATGTTTTAGCCACATACCATTAGAAATAACGCCTTGCTGTCAGAAATGCAGATGATGCCCTTGACCTCAAGTGAGGAAAGAATGTGGTGAGTAACAGAGAAGATGGTGAGTAACAGAGAAGATGATGAGTAACAAAGAAGAAGATGGTGAGTAACAGAGAAGAAGATGATGAGTAACAGAGAAGATGGTGAGTAACAGAGAAGAAGATGGTGAGTAACAGAGAAGAAGATGATGGTGAGTAACAGAGAAGAAGATGATGGTGAGTAATAGAGAAGAATGTGGTGAGTAACAGAGCAGAAGATGATGGTGAGTAATAGAGAAGACGGTGAGTAACAGAGAAGATGGTGAGTAACAGAGAAGATGGTGATTAACAGAGAAGAAGATAGTGAGTAATAGAGAAGAATGTGGTGAGTAACAGATAAGAAGATGGTGAGGAATAGAGAAGATGACGGTGAGTAACAGATAAGAAGATGATGAGTAACAGAGAAGAAGATGGTGAGTTTCAGAGAAGAAGATTGTGAGTAACAGAGAAGATGATAGTGAGTAACAGAGAAGAAAATGACAGTGAGTAACAGAGAAGAAGATGGCGAGTAACAGAGAAGAAGATGGTGAGTATCAGAGAAGAAGATTGTGAGTAACAGAGAAGATGATGGTGAGTAACAGAGAAGAAATTGTGAGTAACAGAGAAGGAGATGGTGAGTAACAGAGAAGAAATTGTGAGTAACAGAGACGGTAACGGTGAGTAACAGAGAAGAAGATGGTGAGTAACAGAGAAGAAGATGGTGAGTAACAGAAAAGAATATGGTGAGTAACAGAGAAGAAGATGGTGAGTAACAGAAAAGAAGATGGTGAGTAACAGAGAAGATGATGGTGAGTAACAGAGAAGAACATTGTGAGTAACAGAGAAGACGATGGTGAGTAACAGAGAAGAAGATGGTGAGTAACAGAGAAGATGATGGTGAGTAACAGAGAAGATCATTGTGAGTAACAAAGAAGAAGATGGTGAGTAACAGAGAAGAAGATGGTGAGTAACAGAGAAGATGATGGTGAGTAACAGAGAAGAAGATGATGAGTAACAGAGAAGAAACTGATAGTGAGTAACAGAGAAGAAGATTGTGAGTAACAGAGAAGAAGATGGTGAATAACAGAGAAGAAGATGCTGGTGAGTAATAGAGGAGATGGTAAGTAACAGAGAAGAATATGTTGAGTAACACAGCAGAAGATGGTGAGTAACAGAGAAGATGGTGAGTAAAAGAGAAGTAGATGCTGGTGAGTAACAGGGAAGATGGTGAGTAACAGAGAAGATGGTGAGTAACAGATAAGAATGTGGTGAGTAACAGAGAAGATGATGGTGAGTAACAGAGAAGAATGTGGTGAATAACAGAGAAGAAGATGGTGAGTAACAGAGAAGAAGATGTTGAGTAAAAGAGGAGAAGATGTTGAGTAATAGAGAAGAAGATTGTGAGTAACAGAGAAGAAGATTGTGAGTAACAGAGAAGAAGATGGTGAACAACAGAGAAGAAGATGATGGTGAGTAACAGAGAAGATAATGGTGAGTAACAGAAAAGAAGATTGTGAGTAACAGAGAAGAAGATGATGGTGAGTAACAGAGAAGAAGATGTTGAGTAACAGAGAAGAAGATGGTGAGTAACAGAGAAGAAGATGGTGAGTAGCAGAGGGCTCACCTGGGCAGGAGAGGAATAAAAGGCGAACAGGTGTTTGTGGGAAACCTATCAGAAGTTTCTTGTGTCTTGGACCCTAAATGTTCAGAGAGAGAGAGAGAGAGAGAGAGAAAGAGAGAGAGAAAGAGAAAGAGAAAGAGAAAGAGAGGGAAGAAGAGAGAGAGAGAGAAAAAGAGAGAGAAAGAGAGAGAAGAAGAGAAAAAGAAAGAGAGAGAGAGAGAAAAGAGAAAGAGAAAGAGAGAGAGAAAGAGAATGAAGGAATGAATGAATGAATGATCTCTGTTTTCAAAGGGTGAAGAATTTAGTACGCAGGCCAGTCTTACATTCTACTCTTCAGAAGGGAGAGATTGAGAGAGAGAGAGAGATAGAGGGATTAGCTGAACAAAAGGGTCGTTTCATTTCACTGAACAAACATGCTTTTTTTTAAATAAAGTTGTTTATCTGGTCTTAGGATTCTTGGTCCTGTAATGCTGAAGAAAAAAACTCTCCCAACAAACATTTTTTGTTTATAAAAATCCACGCAGACATGTTTTACCACACAACGGCTCGATGCTTATTTTTAACATTTACGGCAATTTAAAATTACACACCTCGAATTACGGAACAATTACCTTACTTTTAATGTTTTATCTTAAAAAGCTGTTTAAAAGGTTCATGGTAGGACAAGAGCTTTAACCGCTTTAAACACTCACAGTTTTTTAATTTCATAGAAAATATCCATTAAAATGTTCACCAGAATAATGCGTAGTTATCTTCCTATGCTTGTTACAGCCCCTTCTCTCAGACCGACGAAAGTAAACGATCATGGCGCTTATACATAAAAGGAATATTTATTTTTTAAAGTTTCAAGAAGGAAAAATCTACAGATCACGTGCACTGGTTTCATGATTACCATTTACATTATTAATAAGTTTTATGACATCATCATTATGCGACGTGTCCTTTCCAGAACGTTGTCCCCCTCGCTGCCTCTCTTGAGTTCAGTGTGCTCTTGCACACGTTAGCATCTTATAATGGCATGTTCAGACTTTCTGTGAGTAAAAGAGGAGAAGATGTTGAGTAATAGAGAAGAAGATTGTCAGTAACAGAAAAGAAGATTGTGAGTAACAGAGGAGAAGATGATGGTAAGTAACAGAGAAGAAGATGGTGAGTAACAGAGAAGAAGATGGGGAGTAACAGAGAAGATGATTGTGAGTAACAGAGAAGAAGATGGTGAGTGACAGATAAGAAGATAGTGAGTTACAGAGAAGAAGATGGTCAGTAACATAGAAAATGATGGTGAGTAACAGAGAAGAAGATAGTGAGTAATAAATAAGAAGATGTTGAGTAACAGAGAAGAAGACGGTGAGGAATAGAGAAGAAGATGGTGAATAACAGAGAAGAGGATGGTGAGTAAGAGAAGAAGATGATGAGTAACAGAGAAGAAGAAGGTGAGGAATAGAGAAGAAGATGGTGAATAACAGAGAAGAAAACGGTGAGTAACAGAGAAGAAGATGGCGAGTAACAGAGAAGAAGATGGTGAGTATCAGAGAAGAAGATTGTGAGTAACAGAGAAGATGACAGTGAGTAACAGAGAAGAAAACGGTGAGTAACAGAGAAAAAGATGGCGAGTAACAGGGAAGAAGATGGTGAGTATAAGAGAAGAAGATTGTGAGTAACAGAGAAGATTGTGAGTAACAGAGAAGATGATGGTGAGTAACAGAGAAGATGATGGTGAGTAACAGAGAAGAAATTCTGAGTAACAGAGAAGAAAATAGTGAGAAACAGAGAAAATGGTGGTGAGTAACAGAGAAGAAGATTGTGAGTAACAGAGAAGAAGATGGTGAGTATCAGAGAAGATAATGGTGAGTAACGGAGAAGATAATGGTGAGTAACAGAGAAGAAATTGTGAGGAACAGGGAAGAAGATGGTGAGTAACAGAAAAGAAACTGTGAGTAACAGAGACGATGACGTTGAGTAACAGATAAGAAGATGGTGAGTAACAGAGAAAATTATGGTGAGTAACAGAGAAGAAGATTGTGAGTATCAGAGAAGAAGATGGTGAGTAACAGAGAAGAATGTGGTGAGTAACAGAGACGATGACGGTGAGTAACAGAGAAGAAGATGGTGAGTAACAGAGAAAATTATGGTGAGTAACAGAGAAGAAGAAGGTGAGTATCAGAGAAGAAGATGATGAGTAACAGAGAAGAAGATTGTGAGTAATAGGGAAGAAATTGTGAGCAACAGAGAAGAAAATGGTGAGTAACAGAGAAAATGATGGTGAGTAACAGAGAAGAAGATTGTGAGTAACAGAGAAAAAGATAATGAGCAACAGAGAAGAAGATGATGTTGAGTAACAGAGAAGAAGATGGTGAGTATCAGAGAAGAAGATGGTGAGTTTCAGAGAAGAAGATGGTGAGTTTCAGAGAAGAAGATTGTGAGTAACAGATAAGGAAATGGTGTTTAACACAGAAGAAGATAGTGAGAAACAGAGAAGAAAATGGTGAGTAACAAAGAAGAAAACGTTAAGTAACAGAGAAGAAAATGGTGAGTAACAGAGAAGAAAATGGTGAGTAACAGAGAAGAATGTTGTGAGTAACAGCGAAGACAGTGAGTAACAGAGAAGAAGATGGTGAGTATCAGAGAAGAAGATGGTGAGTAACAGAGAAGAAGATGATGAGTAATAGAGAAGAAATTGTGAGTAATGGACAAGAAAATGGTGAGTAAAAGAGAAGAAGATTGTGAGTAACAGAGAAGAAGATGGTGAGTTTCAGAGAAGAAGATGGTGAGTTTCAGAGAAGAAGATGGTGAGTTTCAGAGAAGAAGATGGTGAGTTTCAGAGAAGAATATGGTGAGTTTCAGAGAAGAAGATAGTTAGTAACAGATAAGAAATTGGTGAGTAACAGAGAAGAAGATGATAGTGAGTAACAGAGAAGAAGATAGTGAGTAACAGAGAAGAGAATGGTGAGTAACAGAGAAGAATGTGGTGAGTAACAGAGGAGATTGTGAGTAACAGAGAAGATGGTGAATAACAGAGAAGAAGATGGTTGGTATAAGAGAAGAAATTGTGAGTAACGGACAAGCATCATGATTAGAGCACAGCCTTCTTCTTCTTCTTCTTCTTCTTCTTTTGTCTGCTTATGCCATTATCGTTGTAGGGAGTTCCAGACATCGGTCCAGAGTAAGGTGAGAGGCCTTGGCAGCTGCCATGTTAAGTTTCCTCGCTGTGTCTTCCACCCCGTCTATCCACCTCTTCCCTGGTCGTCCTCGAGCCCTATACACGGATGTTTTCGAGTTTTACTGTTCAAAAAGAAAAAGGCAACACTACTGTAGTCGTTACGGACACCAAACGTCAAACTTGTATCAAAATGTTATTTTACAAAATTAATGTTTCAATCTTGGCATGAAGAAACTGTAAGACTTTAACAGTGAAATGATGTTCATTAAACGTGGTTTGGACTTTTATTCTTTGCGACTAAGGCCTCCGTTTCAGTAAGGTGTATGGCCTCCTCTGGCCTGTATCAGAGAACGTCATCTCCTTGACATGGATCCGATTAGCCGTTGGATCTGTTGTTGTGGGATGGCTGCCCACTCTTCCCGCAGTGCAAGAGACAACAGTCGGAGATTGGTTGGCGCCACGTCTCGCTGGCGGACTTGTCTGTAGAGTTCATCCCATAAGTGTTCTAATGGGTTCATGTCTGATGACATGTATGGCCACGGAATGATCTGGACGTTGCTGTCAGCGAGGAACTGGGTCGTGAGTTGTGCCACATGAGGTCGAGCGTTATCCCGCAGAAAAATCAACCCTGGCTCAGCCAAAAGTGGAAGGACGTGAGAACGAAGTATTTCAGCGACGTATCGTTGGGCATTCAGGCTTCCATCAGTGTGCGCCAGGTCACTTCTTCCCACGAAGTTGATCGTCCCCCACACCAGTACACCTCCACTACCTTATGGAGGAGCCTCACCCACGAAGTTCTGGGCGTAGTGCTCATGGACTCTACGGTAAACTCTTCTCCGTCTATCGTGTCGCTGGAGCAGAAAGAATGATTCATCACAAAACCAAACCCTTCTCTAATCATTCGCAACGATCCATTGACGATGTTGGTTCGCCCACTGCAGTCGGTTCTGGCGATGCCGGTCCGTAAGAACAGGACCTCTGTAGGGTCTTCTAGCCCAAAGACCAGCTTACTGCAGCCGGTTCCTTAACGTTTGATCTGAAATTCAACGAGCTGCTGTCATTGACTGGACTGTTGAGGACGAGGATGCAAATCGATTCCTGAGGTAACGCAGTCGTATGAAGCGGGCTTTGGCAGGAGTTGTGACTATGGGTCTTCCACTGCGCGCCCGGTCTGCAACTGAGCCAGTTTCTTGAAATCGTCTCCAAAGGCGACAAATGGTGCTTCTAACAACATTAAATTGTCTGGCCACTACACTTTTTGACTGTCCAGTCTGTAAACATCCAGTCATGATGAGTCGTTGTTCTGTAGTGAGACGAGCCATAGTTGCGCATTGAATTTTCAAATAAAATGTTTCGAGGAGCGTCAATCTTTTATGAACATTCAATAACATGGTCAGTAAGCTTTGTGTTCAGTAAGTTTCAAGGGATTCTCGTGAACCTGTCATGAGTTATTGTCAAAAATGCTGTTTTGACTGGTGTCGCTTTTCTGTGCTCATGAATCATCTGCTGAGTATAATTCAGGTCAGCACGTGAAGTTGATCCAAGTGAACAATTCAGGCAGTTTGCCCTTGTCTGATCAGCAAACTTCAACATCATATTTGTTGCGTTTCTTTGTTTGAACAGTTTGTATGTACTTGCAGCTGGTTGTTCTGGATTTTTGCGTATGAAATATCCGAGGCACGTGACTCTCTGATCTTCGATGTAGTCTTTGGCAGGTGTTGTTCCCACCATCTGCCGGATCATTTCATTTCCCACGTGATCCCTTCTTGTCTTGTTTAGCATTTTTCTTAAGCATTTCAACTCACATGTTGTCAGCCGCGCAGAGCTGCGCCGAGCTGCAAAGCGCGGGCTGCTGCTGTTGCGCAGGCCGACCGTTCTTTTGGCGAAAAAGCGCTCTCCAGTTCCGTGCGTGGGGAGACAGGCTTTCGCTCCCTTCCCGGACGACGAGAGTTAAGGTGTTTCGATGCAGAAGCAAGTGGTTTGTCCGTCGAGCGAAGCATGTAAACGGCTAGCCAGCCAGGTTCGTGATAACGATGTAGTACGGTTTTGTCGACCGATGGTCTCGAAATTGGCCCATCTCTCGCAAAGAGTATCGGGTCTGCAGTATGTAACGTGTGTTGTTTGTGGGTGGCCAGGCTTTCTTCTCCGCTCGTTAGAGCAGAGAGAGCCGCCCCCGCCGGTTAAAGGAAATGAAACGCCGCCGGGGTCGAAAGGGATCCGCTCTGAGCAGAGCGCTGTCTCCCTTTCCCCGCGTCGGTCTGTCGGCAGATATCCGACAAAGGTTCGGTGAAGAAAGCTATCTGGTTGATCCTGCCAGTAGTCATATGCTTGTCTCAAAGATTAAGCCATGCATGTCAGCGAGGAACTGGGTCGTGAGTTGTGCCACATGAGGTCGAGCGTTATCCCGCAGAAAAATCAACCCTGGCTCAGCCAAAAGTGGAAGGACGTGAGAACGAAGTATTTCAGCGACGTATCGTTGGGCATTCAGGCTTCCATCAGTGTGCGCCAGGTCACTTCTTCCCACGAAGTTGATCGTCCCCCACACCAGTACACCTCCACTACCTTATGGAGGAGCCTCACCCACGAAGTTCTGGGCGTAGTGCTCATGGACTCTACGGTAAACTCTTCTCCGTCTATCGTGTCGCTGGAGCAGAAAGAATGATTCATCACAAAACCAAACCCTTCTCTAATCATTCGCAACGATCCATTGACGATGTTGGTTCGCCCACTGCAGTCGGTTCTGGCGATGCCGGTCCGTAAGAACAGGACCTCTGTAGGGTCTTCTAGCCCAAAGACCAGCTTACTGCAGCCGGTTCCTTAACGTTTGATCTGAAATTCAACGAGCTGCTGTCATTGACTGGACTGTTGAGGACGAGGATGCAAATCGATTCCTGAGGTAACGCAGTCGTATGAAGCGGGCTTTGGCAGGAGTTGTGACTATGGGTCTTCCACTGCGCGCCCGGTCTGCAACTGAGCCAGTTTCTTGAAATCGTCTCCAAAGGCGACAAATGGTGCTTCTAACAACATTAAATTGTCTGGCCACTACACTTTTTGACTGTCCAGTCTGTAAACATCCAGTCATGATGAGTCGTTGTTCTGTAGTGAGACGAGCCATAGTTGCGCATTGAATTTTCAAATAAAATGTTTCGAGGAGCGTCAATCTTTTATGAACATTCAATAACATGGTCAGTAAGCTTTGTGTTCAGTAAGTTTCAAGGGATTCTCGTGAACCTGTCATGAGTTATTGTCAAAAATGCTGTTTTGACTGGTGTCGCTTTTCTGTGCTCATGAATCATCTGCTGAGTATAATTCAGGTCAGCACGTGAAGTTGATCCAAGTGAACAATTCAGGCAGTTTGCCCTTGTCTGATCAGCAAACTTCAACATCATATTTGTTGCGTTTCTTTGTTTGAACAGTTTGTATGTACTTGCAGCTGGTTGTTCTGGATTTTTGCGTATGAAATATCCGAGGCACGTGACTCTCTGATCTTCGATGTAGTCTTTGGCAGGTGTTGTTCCCACCATCTGCCGGATCATTTCATTTCCCACGTGATCCCTTCTTGTCTTGTTTAGCATTTTTCTTAAGCATTTCAACTCACATGTTGTCAGCCGCGCAGAGCTGCGCCGAGCTGCAAAGCGCGGGCTGCTGCTGTTGCGCAGGCCGACCGTTCTTTTGGCGAAAAAGCGCTCTCCAGTTCCGTGCGTGGGGAGACAGGCTTTCGCTCCCTTCCCGGACGACGAGAGTTAAGGTGTTTCGATGCAGAAGCAAGTGGTTTGTCCGTCGAGCGAAGCATGTAAACGGCTAGCCAGCCAGGTTCGTGATAACGATGTAGTACGGTTTTGTCGACCGATGGTCTCGAAATTGGCCCATCTCTCGCAAAGAGTATCGGGTCTGCAGTATGTAACGTGTGTTGTTTGTGGGTGGCCAGGCTTTCTTCTCCGCTCGTTAGAGCAGAGAGAGCCGCCCCCGCCGGTTAAAGGAAATGAAACGCCGCCGGGGTCGAAAGGGATCCGCTCTGAGCAGAGCGCTGTCTCCCTTTCCCCGCGTCGGTCTGTCGGCAGATATCCGACAAAGGTTCGGTGAAGAAAGCTATCTGGTTGATCCTGCCAGTAGTCATATGCTTGTCTCAAAGATTAAGCCATGCATGTCTAAGTTCACACTGTCTCACGGTGAAACCGCGAATGACTCATTAAATCAGTCGAGGTTCCTTAGATGACACGATCCTACTTGGATAACTGTGGCAATTCTAGAGCTAATACATGCTTACCAAGCTCCGACCCTCGTGGAAAGAGAAGAATATGGTGAGTATCAGAGAAGAAGATGGTGAGTAACAGAGAAGAAAATGGTGAGTAACGGAGAAGAATGTGGTGAGTAACAGAGAAAATGATGTTGAGTAATAGAGAAGAAGATTGTGAATAACAGAGAAGAAGATGGTGAGTATCAGAGTAGATGATGGTAAGTAAAAGAGAAGATGATGGTGAGTAACAGATAAGAAATTGTGAGTAACAGAGAAGGAGATGGTGAGTAACAGAGAAGAAATTGTGAGTAACAGAGACGGTAACGGTGAGTAACAGAGAAAAAGATGGTGAGTAACAGAGAAGAAGATGGTGAGTAACAGAGAAGAATATGGTGAGTAACAGAGAAGAAATTTTGAGTAACAGAGACGATAACGGTGAGTAACAGAGAAGAAGATGTTGAGTAACAGAGAAGAAGATTGTGAGTAACAGAGAAGAAGATTATGAGTAACAGAGAAGAAATTTTGAGTAACAGAGACGGTAACGGTGAGTAACAGAGAAGAAGATGTTGAGTAACAGAGAAGAAGATTGTGAGTAACAGAGAAGAAGATGATGGTGAGTAACAGAGAAGAAGATGTTGAGTAACAGAGAAGAAGATGGTGAGTTACAGAGAAGAAGATGGTGAGTAGCAGAGAAGAAGATGGTGAGTAGCAGAGGGCTCACCTGGGCAGGAGAGGAATAAAAGGCGAACAGGTGTTTGTGTGAAACCTATCAGAAGTTTCTTGTGTCTTGGACCCTAAATGTTCAGAGAGAGAGAGAGAGAGAAAGAGATAGAGAAAGAGAAAAAGAGGGAAGAAGAGAGAGAGAGAGAAAAAGAGAGAGAAAGAGAGAGAGAGAGAGAGAAGAAGAGAGAGAGAGAAAAAGAGAAAAAGAAAGAGAGAGAGAGAGAAAAGAGAAAGAGAGAGAGAAAGAGAATGAAGGAATGATTGAATGAATGATCTCTGTTTTCAAAGGGTGAAGAATTTAGTACGCAGGCCAGTCTTACATTCTACTCTTCAGAAGGGAGTGATTGAGAGAGAGAGAGATAGAGGGATTAGCTAAACAAAAGGGTCGTTTCATTTCACTGAACAAACATGCTTTTTTTTAAAAATAAAGTTGTTTATCTGGTCTTAGGATTGTTGGTCCTGTAATGCTGAAGAAAAAAACTCTCCCAACAAACATTTTTTGTTTATAAAAATCCACGCAGACATGTTTTACCACACAAAGGCTCGATGCTTATTTTTAACATTTACGGCAATTTAAAATTACACACCTCGAACTACGGAACAATTACCTTACTTTTAATGTTTTATCTTAAAAAGCTGTTTAAAAGGTTCATGGTAGGACAAGAGCTTTAACCGCTTTAAACACTCACAGTTTTTTTAATTTCATAGAAAATATCCATTAAAATGTTCACCAGAATAATGCGTAGTTATCTTCCTTTGCTTGTTACAGCCCCTTCTCTCAGACCGACGAAAGTAAACGATCATGGCGCTTATACATAAAAGGAATATTTATTTTTTAAAGTTTCAAGAAGGAAAAATCTACAGATCACGTGCACTGGTTTCATGATTACCATTTACATTATTAATAAGTTTTATGACATCATCATTATGCGACGTGTCCTTTCCAGAACGTTGTCCCTCTCGCTGCCTCTCTTGAGTTCAGTGTGCTCTTGTACCCGCTAGCATCTTATAATGGCATGTTCAGACTTTCTGTGATGTCTTGAGTCCACCTCCAGAGAGGAGGCCCCCTTGTCTCTTATGAGAGATTGATTGGAATTATCAGTGATATAAGATATTAATATATTTTACCAATTTTTTAAAAATTTCTATATGTATTGCGTGTATGAAAGAAAGTTTAATAATGTGTTTAATTTTTATACGTGAAAATACTTGAACAAAAATCAGTATGATAAGATTGGAATATTTGTAGGAAGAAAGTTTCTTATGTAGATTTGGAAGAAAGTGTATTATGTAAATTTTGAATAAAGTGTCTTATGTAGATTTTGAATAAAGTGTCTTATGTAGATTTTGAAGAAAGTGTCTTATGTAGATTTTGAAGAAAGTGTCTTATGTAGATTTTGAAGAAAGTGTCTTATGTAGATTTTGAAGAAAGTGTCTTATGTAGATTTTGAAGAAAGTGTCTTATGTAGATTTGGAAGAAAGAAAAACTGTAAGAGAAGGACAGTGAATTGTACCTCGGACTCCAGTAAGACAGACAACCGCTCAGCTGTGAAGAGAGAAAACACTATCAACTTGGGCACGAAGCATCATGATTAGAGCACAGCCTTCTTCTTCTTCTTCTTCTTTTGTCTGCTTATGCCATTATCGTTGTAGGGAGTTCCAGACATCGGTCCAGAGTAAGGTGAGAGGCATTGGCAGCTGCCATGTTAAGTTTCCTCGCTGTGTCTTCCACCCCGTCTATCCACCTCTTCCTTGGTCGTCCTCGAGCCCTATACACGGATGTTTTCGAGTTTTACTGTTCAAAAAGAGAAAGGCAACACTACTGTAGTCGTTACGGTCACCAAACTTGTATCAAAATGTTATTTTACAAAATTAATGTTTCAATCTTGGCATGAAGAAACTTTAAGACTTTAACAGTGAAATGATGTTCATTAAACTTGGTTTGGACTTTTATTCTTTGCGACTAAGGCCTCCGTTTCAGTAAGGTGTATGGCCTCCTCTGGCCTGTATCAGAGAACGTCATCTCCTTGACATGGATCCGATTAGCCTTTGGATCTGTTGTTGTGGGATGGCTGCCCACTCTTCCCGCAGTGCAAGAGACAACAGTCGGAGATTGGTTGGCGCCACGTCTCGCTGGCGGACTTGTCTGTAGAGTTCATCCCATAAGTGTTCTAATGGGTTCATGTCTGATGACATGTATGGCCACGGAATGATCTGGACGTTGCTGTCAGCGAGGAACTGGGTCGTGAGTTGTGCCACATGAGGTCGAGCGTTATCCCGCAGAAAAATCAACCCTGGCTCAGCCAAAAGTGGAAGGACGTGAGAACGAAGTATTTCAGCGACGTATCGTTGGGCATTCAGGCGTCCATCAGTGTGCGCCAGGTCACTTCTTCCCACGAAGTTGATCGTCCCCCACACCAGTACACCTCCACTACCTTATGGAGGAGCCTCACCCACGAAGTTCTGGGCGTAGTACTCATGGACTCTACGGTAAACTCTTTTCCGTCTATCGTGTCGTTGGAGCAGACAGAATGATTCATCACAAAACCAAACCCTTCTCTAATCATTCGCAACGATCCATTGACGATGTTGGTTCGCCCACTGCAGTCGGTTCTGGCGATGCCGGTCCGTAAGAACAGGACCTCTGTAGGGTCTTCTAGCCCAAAGACCAGCTTACTGCAGCCGGTTCCTTAACGTTTGATCTGAAATTCAACGAGCTGCTGTCATTGACTGGACTGTTGAGGACGAGGATGCAAATCGATTCCTGAGGTAACGCAGTCGTATGAAGCGGGCTTTGGCAGGAGTTGTGACTATGGGTCTTCCACTGCGCGCCCGGTCTGCAACTGAGCCAGTTTCTTGAAATCGTCTCCAAAGGCGACAAATGGTGCTTCTAACAACATTAAATTGTCTGGCCACTATACGTTTTGACTGTCCAGTCTGTAAACATCCAGTCATGATGAGTCGTTGTTCTGTAGTGAGACGAGCCATAGTTGCGCATTGAATTTTCAAATAAAATGTTTCGAGGAGCGTCAATCTTTTATGAACATTCAATAACATGGTCAGTAAGCTTTGTGTTCAGTAAGTTTCAAGGGATTCTCGTGAACCTGTCATGAGTTATTGTCAAAAATGCTGTTTTGACTGGTGTCGCTTTTCTGTGCTCATGAATCATCTGCTGAGTATAATTCAGGTCAGCACGTGAAGTTGATCCAAGTGAACAATTCAGGCAGTTTGCCCTTGTCTGATCAGCAAACTTCAACATCATATTTGTTGCGTTTCTTTGTTTGAACAGTTTGTATGTACTTGCAGCTGGTTGTTCTGGATTTTTGCGTATGAAATATCCGAGGCACGTGACTCTCTGATCTTCGATGTAGTCTTTGGCAGGTGTTGTTCCCACCATCTGCCGGATCATTTCATTTCCCACGTGATCCCTTCTTGTCTTGTTTAGCATTTTTCTTAAGCATTTCAACTCACATGTTGTCAGCCGCGCAGAGCTGCGCCGAGCTGCAAAGCGCGGGCTGCTGCTGTTGCGCAGGCCGACCGTTCTTTTGGCGAAAAAGCGCTCTCCAGTTCCGTGCGTGGGGAGACAGGCTTTCGCTCCCTTCCCGGACGACGAGAGTTAAGGTGTTTCGATGCAGAAGCAAGTGGTTTGTCCGTCGAGCGAAGCATGTAAACGGCTAGCCAGCCAGGTTCGTGATAACGATGTAGTACGGTTTTGTCGACCGATGGTCTCGAAATTGGCCCATCTCTCGCAAAGAGTATCGGGTCTGCAGTATGTAACGTGTGTTGTTTGTGGGTGGCCAGGCTTTCTTCTCCGCTCGTTAGAGCAGAGAGAGCCGCCCCCGCCGGTTAAAGGAAATGAAACGCCGCCGGGGTCGAAAGGGATCCGCTCTGAGCAGAGCGCTGTCTCCCTTTCCCCGCGTCGGTCTGTCGGCAGATATCCGACAAAGGTTCGGTGAAGAAAGCTATCTGGTTGATCCTGCCAGTAGTCATATGCTTGTCTCAAAGATTAAGCCATGCATGTCTAAGTTCACACTGTCTCACGGTGAAACCGCGAATGACTCATTAAATCAGTCGAGGTTCCTTAGATGACACGATCCTACTTGGATAACTGTGGCAATTCTAGAGCTAATACATGCTTACCAAGCTCCGACCCTCGTGGAAAGAGCGCTTTTATTAGTTCAAAACCTTTCTTTTGGCGAAAAAGCGCTCTCGAGTTCCGTGCGTGGGGAGACAGTCTTTCGCTCCCTTCCCGGACGGCGAGAGTTAAGGTGTTTCGATGCAGAAGCAAGTGGTTTGTCCGTCGAGCCCGCTGTTAGCGAGATCTCCAGCTGCCGTGCGTGGAGCGGTGCTCCTCCCGGCCAATGAAGAAATTTGCAAATGATGTTGCCGCGCAGCATCACTGCGGGAAAGGTGGTAGAAAGGATAAAGCGAAGCAAACAGTCAAATCACGGCACCTCTGGTCTGGAGGTCGGCCACGTCCTAAGTGCAGTCATATCGGGTGAAATGCATAAACCGGCTTGTCCCAGAGGTTAAGACAATGCTGGCGAGACTCTTCAAATGCCGCGCGTGGAGTGAAGCTCCTCCCGGTTAAGGAAGTAAACGCGGAAAAGAAATAAAGGTTGCTGTGCGGAGCCGATGGGAAAATGTGGTGGAAAGTGAAGTTTAACCTGGTATGTCCAGTAGTATAGCTACGAGAGCTATACCACGGCACCTCTGCTCTAGAGCCCGCCCACGTCCGAAATACACCTACACTGGTGAAATATGCCTAAACCGGCACACACCAGGGGTGGAACTTGATGGCTAGACATGTCATGCCACCTCCGCTCTAGAGGTCGGTAACGCCTGATAAACACTCATACTGGTGAATTTTGCCTAAACCGGCTCATACCAGGGGTGAATCTTGAAGGCTA
Organism: Achatina immaculata; assembly: GCA_009760885.1. Lineage (NCBI taxonomy): Eukaryota > Metazoa > Mollusca > Gastropoda > Stylommatophora > Achatinidae > Lissachatina > Lissachatina immaculata. The sequence goes on from CM019700.1 coordinate 7,111,224, forward strand.
TGCATGTCACCGTACCTCTGCCCTAGAGGTCGGTCCCGTCCCAAACACGCCCATACTGGGATAATGCCTAAACCGGCTCAACCCAGGGGTAGAAGTCACTAGTGGCGAGGATTCGTCCTCCTGGACAAAAGCTCCATCCTGGTCACAACTAGGAAGGGTAGCGGCCACGACCGCAAAATGCTGAAGTCGGAGACACTGGACCATGGACGTCTAGATAGGCAACCACCTCTCACCCGGCGGGGATGTTTGCGTATCCTAATCACGCTGAGGTTTTCCGGTGAGAAAGTCCAACCCTGGACTGGATGGGCAACCACCTCTCACCCGGCGGTGATACACGGGTATCTCAAAACACGTCGAGGTTTCCCGGTGAGAAAGTCCAACTCTGGTCTGGGTGGGCTACCGCCTCTCACCCAGCGGGGATGCACTGATATCCTAAACACGTCGAGGTCTTCCGGTGAGAAAATCCAACCCTAGACTTAACTGGTGCAATGAAAACCACGGTGTCACGCAATCCCGCTTCCGAGACCCACCAAGAATACTGGCTAAAGCACTGTGATACCCTGAACCCCTTGTGGTCCTCTCGTGGATCTCGTGTGATCTATTTTGGACCACACACGGGACCTAACGAGGACCACAGGCGTGAATTCAGTAGGTTCACAGTGCGGTTTTTGGTGGTAGAAGTGAACGAAGAAGAAGAAGAAGAACTCACATATTGTTATCTTTCTATCATGGTATTTGGTGAGTGACCAAGTCTGGCACTGACGGCACAGAATCAGGGTGAGCACTGTTTGAAAGAGTGTGTGTGTGTGTGTGTGTATTCATCCATCGCGTTATATCAAACAGAAGGGTCCAGTTATTATGTTAATAATTATTAACATGAAATTGTCCACAGACTGTAGGGAAAACTTTTTTTATGAGAGTTAAAATGCTGGAAGGGGAAACCGTTAAAATAAACAGCGCAGAAAAAAATACAGAATTCAGATAAAAAGCGAAATTCAGTAAAAAGAAGACTTTGAAAAATAAAAGGCTCGCAAGGTTTACTTTTTACACGCGAGGTTCGCAGAAAACTCGGTCTAGAGCAATTAAGTAAAGTCGAGTATTTTCCAAAAACTTCGGGTTCGGAAAATTTAACAATTTACCTCTTCCACGTGAGATGATTTTTAATTACTTACACAATACTGCAGTCAAAAAAAAACCACACAAGTTCTGAAAGGTAAACGACTCACGTCAATGTAGAGCAGCTGACGAATACCACTAAGCAAAACCGTCCATCACTAACGATGGTGATGATGATAATGACGATGATGATGATGATGACGACGACTACAACGACAATGATGAAGTTCAACAATGGCTGAAGTAGGTTGACAACTGTAGGCAGTCGAAGAAAATAGTACATAATCAAATGAAACAATTTCCTCAAGACTGCTTGGCGTCCAGAACGAGGCAAGGAATCATCAGTCCCAACATACTCGCAGAACAACCCAGGACACAGAAAATATAAACTACATTCTACCATGGCTCACAGGACCGGCCGCTGTCACGGCTCACATGACTACCAGCTATCACGGCTCACATGACTACCAGCTACCACGGCTCACATGACTGCCATCTACCACGGCTCACATGACTGCCAGCTACCACGGCTCACATGACTGCCAGCTACCACGGCTCACATGACTACCAGCTACCACGGCTCACATGACTGCCAGCTACCACGGCTCACATGACTGCCAGCTACCACGGCTCACATGACTGCCAGCTACCACGGCTCACATGAATACCAGCTACCACGGCTCACATGAATACCAGCTACCACGGCTCACATGAATACCAGCTACCACGGCTCACATGACTGCCAGCTACCACGGCTCACATGACTACCAGCTACCACGGCTCATATGACTGCCAGCTACCACGGCTTCTCCAAGACCCTCTCTTGAAAACCTAACTGAAACTTTCAGGAATGTCATTTTACGTTGCTTTTTGTTCTACACAGACCTCGCGCAGCTTTCTTGCCCACTGATACTCTACAACACGAACTGTGCGCACTTGCATGGATGTTACAGAGGAGAACTACAGCAAAGAACGGATGCATCTGATGTTCTAATGTCACAGTTTTGGGACATCACAGTTCACGGGGGACTTTTCATTCAAAGTAAAGCATCTGTGTGTTTGTGCTGGTAAAATAGCTTCTAACATGGTTCGTCACATGAGGATTTGATACATTTCATATTTTTGTATTTGTATGGCACCAGCATCCGTCTATTTATGTGTTTCTTTCTCTGTAGGACTGTCTGCCTGCCTGGCTGTCTGGTCTGTCTGTCTGTCTGTCACTTTGTACTTATATACATGAATCCAGTCCGTGTCTAAAGCTGATTAATATTCTAAGCGATATTCAGCCAAGATCTCTCAAGGCGAGCCACAATCGCAGACAAATGGGATCCTGAAGTCATCTTACCTAACACTTCTCATCCCGTCCTCTTCTCTCACACTTCTCATCTTGTCCTTTTTCTCTCACACTTCTCATCCTGTCCTCTTCCCTCATGCCTCTGATCCTGTCCTCTTCCCTCACACTTCTCATCTTGTCCTCTTCCCTCACAGTTCTCATCTTGTCCTCTTCCTTCATACTTCTCATCTTGTCCTCTTCCCTCATGACTCTGATCCTGTCCTCTTCCCTCACACTTCTCATCTTGTCCTCTTCCTTCACACTTCTCATCTTGTCTTCTTCCTTCACACTTCTCATCTTGTCCTCTTCCTTCATACTTCTCATCTTGTCCTCTTCCTTCATGCCTCTGATCCTGTCCTCTTCCCTCACACTTCTCATCTTGTCCTATACTTCTCATCTTGTCCTCTTCCCTCACACTTCTCATCTTGTCCTCTTCTTTCACATTTCTCATCTTGTCCTCTTCCCTCACACTTCTCATCTTGTCCTCTTCCCTCACACTTCTCATCTTGTCCTCTTCCTTCATACTTCTCATCTTGTCCTCTTCCTTCACACTTCTCATCTTGTCCTCTTCCCTCACACTTCTCATCCTGTCTTCTTCCCTCACACTTCTCATCTTGTCTTCTTCCTTCATACTTCTCGTCTTGTCTTCTTCCCTCACACTTCTCATCCTGTCTTCTTCCCTCACATTTCTCATCCTGTCCTCTTCCCTCATGCCTCTGATCCTGTCCTCTTCTCTCACACTTCTCATCTTGTCCTCTTCCTTCATACTTCTCATCTTGTCCTATTCCTTCATAATTCTCATCTTGTCCTCTTCACTCACACTTCTCATCTTGTCCTCTTCCTTCATACTTCTCATCTTGTCCTCTTCCTTCATACTTCTCATCTTGTTCTCTTCCTTCATATTTCTCATCTTGTCCTCTTCACTCACACTTCTCATCTTGTCCTCTTCCTTCACACTTCTCATCTTGTCCTATTCCCTCACACTTCTCATCCTGTCCTCTTCCCTCATGCCTCTGATCCTGTCCTCTTCTCTCACACTTCTCATCTTGTCCTCTTCCTTCACACTTCTCATCTTGTCCTCTTCCCTCACACTTCTCATCTTGTCCTCTTCCCTCACACTTCTCATCTTGTCCTATTCCCTCACACTTCTCATCTTGTCCTCTTCTCTCACACTTCTCATCTTGTCCTCTTCTCTCACACTTCTCGTCTTGTCCTCTTCTCTCACACTTCTCATCTTGTCTCTTCCCTCACACTTCTCGTCTTCTCCTCTTCTCTCACACTTCTCATCTTGTCCTCTTCTCTCACACTTCTCGTCTTGTCCTCTTCTCTCACACTTCTCATCTTGTCCTCTTCCCTCACGCCTCTGATCCTGTCCTTTTCCCTCACACTTCTCATCCTGTCCTCTTCCCTCACGCTTCTGTCCTGTCCTCTTCCATCACTCTTCTCATCCTGTCCTCTTTTCTCACACTTCTCATCTTGTCCTTTTCTCTCACACTTCTCATCTTGTCCTCTTCCCTCACGCCTCTGATCCTGTCCTCTTCCCTCACGCTTCTCATCCTGTCCTCTTCTCTCACACTTCTCATCTTATGAGACCGAATTAATCAATGACACGCTGTCTCTCGATCAGTGTGGAACAAAGGGTGTGAGATTAAACCCTGCCATTTACCCTCAGTTCGTCAGAGTTCTTCTCGGTGCTACGGAGTGCATGCAGTATGCAGAGATCTTCATTCACAAGAGGAGAGTGGGGTGCTTATCCAATTGTCGGATGTGTACGGCAATTACGCAGTAAAAGTTAACATGAAAATCCAACATTCAACATTCAGATTTCTATAGAAGCAACAATGATGTGCTTTGTTAGGGGAATGCCAACAACGTGCTAAGTTATGATGACAAACGAGGGGCGTCTAACACAATGTCCACCAATATCACGTGCTGTGCTATGTCGCTTAGCGTTGGTGACATCCCTGTCTGCTCTGTGCCTTCCTTGGTATTTCTGATCAACTTCAAACCGTCTCTTCCTCTATGCCACTTATTAGTCCTGTGGATTGCTCTTATTTTAGTCTCCATACCCTCGTATTTTCTCTTGAATTTTTCAGTCAGTAGCAAGTTCTCTAACTTCTGTCTTCTCATGACATGCCGAAGTTCTCTAACTTTTGTCTTCTTCACTCACACTTCTCATCTTGTCCTCTTCCTTCACACTTCTCATCTTGTCCTATTCCCTCACACTTCTCATCCTGTCCTCTTCCCTCATGCCTCTGATCCTGTCCTCTTCTCTCACACTTCTCATCTTGTCCTCTTCCTTCACACTTCTCATCTTGTCCTCTTCCCTCACACTTCTCATCTTGTCCTATTCCCTCACACTTCTCATCTTGTCCTATTCCCTCACACTTCTCATCTTGTCCTCTTCTCTCACACTTCTCATCTTGTCCTCTTCTCTCACACTTCTCGTCTTGTCCTCTTCTCTCACACTTCTCATCTTGTCCTCTTCCCTCACGCCTCTGATCCTGTCCTTTTCCCTCACACGTCTCATCCTGTCCTCTTCCCTCACGCTTCTGTCCTGTCCTCTTCCATCACTCTTCTCATCCTGTCCTCTTTTCTCACACTTCTCATCTTGTCCTTTTCTCTCACACTTCTCATCTTGTCCTCTTCCCTCACGCCTCTGATCCTGTCCTCTTCCCTCACACTTCTCATCCTGTCCTCTTCCCCCATGCTTCTATCCTGTCCTCTTCCATCACGCTTCTCATCCTGTCCTCTTCTCTCACACTTCTCATCTTATGAGACCGAATTAATCAATGACACGCTGTCTCTCGATCAGTGTGGAACAAAGGGTGTGAGATTAAACCCTGCCATTTACCCTCAGTTCGTCAGAGTTCTTCTCGGTGCTACGGAGTGCATGCAGTATGCAGAGATCTTCATTCACAAGAGGAGAGTGGGGTGCTTATCCAATTGTCGGATGTGTACGGCAATTACGCAGTAAAAGTTAATATGAAAATCCAACATTCAACATTCAGATTTCTATAGAAGCAACAATGATGTGCTTTGTTAGGGGAATGCCAACAACGTGCTAAGTTATGATGACAAACGAGGGGCGTCTAACACAATGTCCACCAATATTACGTGCTGTGCTATGTCGCTTAGCGTTGGTGACATCCCTGTCTGCTCTGTGCCTTCCTTGGTATTTCTGATCAACTTCAAACCGTCTCTTCCTCTATGCCACTTATTAGTCCTGTGGATTGCTCTTATTTTAGTCTCCATCCCCTCGTATTTTCTCTTGAATTTTTCAGTCAGTAGCAAGTTCTCTAACTTCTGTCTTCTCATGACATGCCGAAGTTCTCTAACTTTTGTCTTCTCATGACATGTCCAAGTTCTCTAACTTCTGTCTTCTCATAACATGTCCAAGTTCTCTAACTTCTGTCTTCTCATAACATGCCCAAGTTCTCTAACTTCTGTCTTCTCATAACATGTCCAAGTTCTCTAACTTCTATCTTCTCATAACATGCCAAAGTTATCTAACTTTTGTCTTCTCATAACATGTCCAAGTTCTCTAACTTCTGTCTTCTTATAACATGTCCAAGTTCTCTAACTTCTGTCTTCTCATAACATGCCGAAATTCTCTAACTTCTGTCTTCTCATAACATGTCCAAGTTCTCTAACTTCTGTCTTCTCATGACACATCCACGTTTTCTAACTTTTGTCTTCTCATAACATGTCCAAGTTCTCTAACTTCTGTCCTCTCATAACATGTCCAAGTTCTCTAACTTCTGTCTTCTCATAACATGCCCAAGTTCTCTAACTTCTGTCTTCTCATGATACGGCCAAGTTCTTTAACTTCTGTCTTCTCATAACATGTCCAAGTTCTCTAACTTCTGTCTTTTCATGAAAGACATGTCCAAGTTCTCTAACTCCTGTCTTCTCAAAACATGTCCAAGTTCTCTAACTTCTGTGTTCTCATGAATGACATTGTCCAAGTTCTCTAACTTCCGTCTTCTCATGACATGTCCAAAAACTTCTAACTGTATTTTTCTGATAATTTTAATCAGCTTTCCTCCTTCTGAAACGTCTCTAAGAACTTGCCTTTTCTCTGTTTGCCCACGGTATTTCCTGCATCTTTCTCCAAACCCACAGCTATGTTCATTGTGTTTTCTCTATTATCTTCTCTGGCAACCACACAGCAGTACTGGCTCTCTATTATCTTCTCTGACAACCACACAGCAGTACTGTCTCTCTATGGCACTGTTAAGGGTTTTTCCTTCCCTTTAGGGACATCGTCTGATTTGATTCAACAAAAGCCAATGAAAACAGCGGATTTAATTAAAACTTTGCCGGTACAAGAAATCAATACTCGCTGCATATTTAATGAGGAGAGGGAACACGTGAAGTCATCAGAGAGGCAGAAAATGCCGTGAAAGAAGAATATGGATATTTCGACATGATGAAGCCGACAGGGAGTCACCAAGAGAGTTGCTGGGGGTGAGGGGGTGGCGGGGTTAAGACGATGTCTATATCTTGGCAGTCAGCCACCCGTAGCTGGCATCATACTTGATCAAGACCCTGTCCCTCATCTTTATTTGTATCTCCAGTACCAAGCCCAGCCTGGTTAGCGGGACAGGGATCTCCATAGTTACCGTGGTAGTGGAGTCTACTGAAGAAGCAATGCACCTGCCCCCCCCCCCACCTGCTTTCTAACTCCACTGAGGGAAGAAGAAGAAGAAGAAGAAGAAGAGGAGGAGGAGGAGGAGTTGTTGGAGAATTAAACACCAGAAATATGTGCGAAAATAAAAACTGGACCTACACTGCGTGTGGATTTGGCACATAATGATGATTAATGTAATTATTTTTGTGTTATTCACATGATCCCAGTGTTAACGGTTGTGAGAGCTGACAATCAAGCAGTCTACTCAATCAAAGACTTGATGCTTTTGAGAACAAATGTCTCCGTAGACTATTGAACATCAGATGGTCCGACTTTAAATCGAACGAGTTAATAGGACATGAACTGAACAAAGTCTACGTATCAAGATACATCAAAAGATACATCGGCCACGTTCTCAGAATGGACGAATCCAGACTCCCTCGCCAAGCCCTCACATGGTCAGCGAAGGGTAAAAGAAAGCAAGGCAGGCCAAGGGAGACTCTACGTAGAACCATCACTAGAGAGAGCAGGCCAAGGGAGACTCTACGTAGAACCATCACTAGAGAGAGCAGGCCAAGGGAGACTCTACGTAGAACCATCACTAGAGAGAGCAGGCCAAGGGAGACTCTACGTAGAACCATCACTAGAGAGAGCAGGCCAAGGGAGACTCTACGTAGAACCATCTCTAGAGAGAGCAGGCCAAGGGAGACTCTACGTAGAACCATCTCTAGAGAGAGCAGGCCAAGGGAGACTCTTTTGTCTTCTCATAACATGTCCAAGTTCTCTAACTTCTGTCTTCTCATAACATGTCCAAGTTCTCTAACTTCTGTCTTCTCATAACATGCCCAAGTTCTCTAACTTCTGTCTTCTCATGATACGGCCAAGTTCTTTAACTTCTGTCTTCTCATAACATGTCTAAGTTCTCTAACTTCTGTCTTTTCATGAAAGACATGTCCAAGTTCTCTAACTCCTGTCTTCTCAAAACATGTCCAAGTTCTCTAACTTCTGTGTTCTCATGAATGACATTGTCCAAGTTCTCTAACTTCCGTCTTCTCATGACATGTCCAAAAACTTCTAACTGTATTTTTCTGATAATTTTAATCAGCTTTCCTCCTTCTGAAACGTCTCTAAGAACTTGCCTTTTCTCTGTTTGCCCACGGTATTTCCTGCATCTTTCTCCAAACCCACAGCTATGTTCATTGTGTTTTCTCTATTATCTTCTCTGGCAACCACACAGCAGTACTGGCTCTCTATTATCTTCTCTGGCAACCACACAGCAGTACTGTCTCTCTATGGCACTGTTAAGGGTTTTTCCTTCCCTTTAGGGACATCGTCTGATTTGATTCAACAAAAGCCAATGAAAACAGCGGATTTAATTAAAACTTTGCCGGTACAAGAAATCAATACTCGCTGCATATTTAATGAGGAGAGGGAACACGTGAAGTCATCAGAGAGGCAGAAAATGCCGTGAAAGAAGAATATGGATATTTCGACATGATGAAGCCGACAGGGAGTCACCAAGAGAGTTGCTGGGGGTGAGGGGGTGGCGGGGTTAAGACGATGTCTATATCTTGGCAGTCAGCCACCCGTAGCTGGCATCATACTTGATCAAGACCCTGTCCCTCATCTTTATTTGTATCTCCAGTACCAAGCCCAGCCTGGTTAGCGGGACAGGGATCTCCATAGTTACCGTGGTAGTGGAGTCTACTGAAGAAGCAATGCACCTGCCCCCCCCCCCACCTGCTTTCTAACTCCACTGAGGGAAGAAGAAGAAGAAGAAGAGGAGGAGGAGTTGTTGGAGAATTAAACACCAGAAATATGTGCGAAAATAAAAACTGGACCTACACTGCGTGTGGATTTGGCACATAATGATGATTAATGTAATTATTTTTGTGTTATTCACATGATCCCAGTGTTAACGGTTGTGAGAGCTGACAATCAAGCAGTCTACTCAATCAAAGACTTGATGCTTTTGAGAACAAATGTCTCCGTAGACTATTGAACATCAGATGGTCCGACTTTAAATCGAACGAGTTAATAGGACATGAACTGAACAAAGTCTACGTATCAAGATACATCAAAAGATACATCGGCCACGTTCTCAGAATGGACGAATCCAGACTCCCTCGCCAAGCCCTCGAAGGGTAAAAGAAAGCAAGGCAGGCCAAGGGAGACTCTACGTAGAACCATCACTAGAGAGAGCAGGCCAAGGGAGACTCTACGTAGAACCATCACTAGAGAGAGCAGGCCAAGGGAGACTCTACGTAGAACCATCACTAGAGAGAGCAGGCCAAGGGAGACTCTACGTAGAACCATCACTAGAGAGAGCAGGCCAAGGGAGACTCTACGTAGAACCATCTCTAGAGAGAGCAGGCCAAGGGAGACTCTACGTAGAACCATCTCTAGAGAGAGCAGGCCAAGGAGACTCTACGTAGAACCATCTCTAGAGAGAGCAGGCCAAGGGAGACTCTACGTAGAACCTTCTCTAGAGAGAGCAGGCCAAGGAGACTCTACGTAGAACCATCACTAGAGAGAGCAGGCCAAGGGAGACTCTACGTAGACCCATCTCTAGAGAGAGCAGGCCAAGGGAGACTCTACGTAGAACCATCTCTAGAGAGAGCAGGCCAAGGGAGACTCTACGTAGAACCATCAATAGAGGGGGTACAACTTTGGCATTCAAGTCCGTCCAAGACCTACAGCGGGCGGCGGCGAGTCGTCAGACATGGAAAGATATGATTTCCGTCCTATGAGCCAATGTTGGCCCTAAAGGAATGGCAATCCAAAAATTCGCATGTAAGACAGGATTCTTTCTCTGCCTTATAGATTTTACAAATTTTAAAGGCAAAGAAAAGTTAATGAAGGAAATTTTTGATTTGGTTTCACTGACATTTTCTATTCTAGTCCTTGAAATTACCACAAAAAAAAAACTGCCTTTATCATTGCCATCTCTGTGTTCCTGTGTCACTTATCAACACTGAATTATTTTTCAGAATATTTCAAAGATCCCATATGCCTTCAAACCTAGATCTGTAGATATTTTCTATTTTCTGTTTCTTCATAATGAATAACAAATCTATTTTAATGTAGATATATCGACGGTGTAAATTAGAATTTTAAATGGGACTTTCCACGTAAGGCTAAGATCGAGGGCGACTCTAAAAGTCGTTCACGTATTTCACGTCCCTTGATTAGCATTAACTGATGTACTCACCTTTGTGTATTCTGTGTTTCTTTTCCAACAAACAGGTCATACGTTCTTGAACGGTAACAGACAGACAAATCTGTGAAGCACCTAGGTCAGGTCAGAAACTTTATTATCCCTTGGATTCAGTTTAGTACTTTTGGCAGAAACTGATTCTGTAGGTCTCTTTACTTTCTGTCTACACGCACAGATCTCACAAGTTCCATAATTGTACAAAAGTAGATTTTTCACTGTCAGTCGCGTAAGAATAGAAGAAGGAACGGACGAACAGACTTTATTTTCAATTGGTTAATATTTGGGCACGCAGGCCCGTCTAACATTCTGCTCTTGATCATACAGCTTTCACTCAGTCACAGTCATTCAGCATTTGTTAATGAACATAATAATCATGAAGACATAATTAAATGATTACATAAATAAATAATAAACTTATCTCTTGTCCATACACTCCACACTCTGATTTATGAAACAGCGTGAAATAAATTTACATTCTTACATTCATTCAAAACTAACAAATTTATAGAAAAGCAGTATACAAAAATACAACAATCAAGCCATACTTTAAACTACTTTGACAGTATATATACACATATACTTTTCATATACAGAAGTATATGCAGATTCATATATTCACACACAAATGCAAGTACTTACCACAATTATTCAAACAGATCCACACATATATACAAACATACATATGTATACCCATAAACATACTGTCACATACATACACATACACACACATAAAATGTATATATATATACACATATATGTATATACACATATACACCCATATATATATATTTATAACACACATACGTATATAATAAATATACATACGTACATAATACATAAATACATACATTCATACATACACACATCTATATGCACACACATTCATATGTATGCATACACATATATAACTATTCACAAATATACAAATACAGTACATACTTGCATATATTCATACATGTATATACATACACGTAAACACAAATACATTTTAGGAAGACATATAGTCCATATCAAACAGATATTGACAAAGTTTGAAATTATAAGAACGAATATTACTTATACCTTTTACATGAGTTGGTAGGGCATTCCAAAAGTGGGCAGCTGAGTAAGAGAAGTATGTAGCTTTTAAATAATTTTGTTAGATATTCAAACTTTGTCAATATCGGTTTGATATGGACTATATGCCTCTCTAAAATGTATTTGTATTCACGTGTATTTGTATACATGTATGAATATGTGTAAGTGTGTATTTGTATATGTGAAGAAGAAGAAGAAGAAGAAGAAGAAGAACAAGTAGGAAGGAAGGAAGGAAGTGAGGAGGAGGAGGGAAGGAAGGGAGGAGGAGAAGAAGAAAAAAAAGGAAGAAGAAAAAGAAGAAGAGGAACAATAACAAGAAGGGAGGAAGGAAATAAGAAGAAGGAGGAGGAGGAAGAGGAGGAGGAGGAGAAAGAGGAGGAGAAGTAAGGGGAGGAACCAAACTTAAGCTCCTTTTGTTTCTCTGAGAACTTTTAGCAATACTCTCTGTATCTTTCAGAATCAAGAGGTTTATCATTGGCCAACTGTAGTCTAAAATCTTAGAGACATGAATAGTTTATATAGATGTTTCTTAAATGTAATGTATGTGATGAAAAGAGGAACAAACCTTTCAACAGGTAAGATCTGTGAAGACATTTTTTGAAGTTTTCGTTTAGAAGATAATATTATAGCAGCATGTGGCTAGTATATGAGTGGTAGACGTTCAGATCTTCCTACCATGAGCCTTTAAACTTTAGACAGTATGAACGTTGGTCACGTGACTGTTTTGTTATTGAACCGGAGAAGTTTTTGGTTGAACTTTTAGAGGGGAGAACACCGGCATGTGAAAGCTAGAGGATGGGCGTATGGGAGTATGTTAGGTTCTCATCAGTCTACGTTAATGCTGAGAGAGTGATTGAACGTGGAATATATATATATATATATATCTGAGAGATCTTGGGGTTGGGCTTATGCTTGGACCTCTTCTTCAATGTAGACAACGTCACTGAGTGGCGGTAAAAGTCAGCGCGAAGTTTTAGGGCGTTGTTTCATTTTTAGCTGTCGTTACTTAAACAATCGTGCTGGATGCGCTGACGGCTATGCTCCTCCATCTTGCGCGGTCCTTGGTGTTTCCCATCAATTCAAATACTGTACTTTTCTTCTTTTTTTTTCATGCCACTTTGTCAGCACACTGAGATTTCTCTCTTTCTCTCTCTCTCTTTCTCTCTCTCTCTCGGTCTTTCTCTCGTCCTCTTTTTTTGTTTGCAATGATTTAATAAGAGAATGATGGTACAGCGCTGGTTTCCCTTTGCCCTCCCTTCGGTTTGTATACAGTTTCTCCGCCACGTGTAAGGAGTCACTGACCCACAAGGCAGCTGGGCACCTGTTCTGATCTGCTGCTATTTATTCAGATATTCACAGCTGACCTCTGTGTCTAGAGGACATCCCACCATCCGTTACCCCCTGGGCACATATGATCGAAGGACATGCTCCTTCCCACAGAGGATATAGGCCCAGGATATTGAATTAAGACAACACAGGTCTATGCTGCCGATCATCCCATGTGGAAAAAAAAAATCTTAATGCGAAATTATGTAAACTGAGGACAGAATTAAACATAGAACAACAACAAAAATGTGTCTTTCATCAAGGGCACATCACTCCATTGATAGATAACGGAAGGGGAGGCTATTAGCAATGTGTTTTTACAGTGTAACGTATGTTTACTTTTCCCATGTTCACCAGCTTCTGGCATGGTATCCCGGTTATTATTGGTTATTATCGCGTGGTATCATGGTTATTATCGCGACAGATACAATTTCTGAACTGAGTACAGCGAGCTAACGCTGTTTATTTGTTTGTTTTTGGAGCTTCCAAATCAAGCCTGTAATGCTAAAGATCAAATTCGGGGAGGGCTATTGTGTATGTGTTTGTTCGTTTGGTGTATTCTGCTGACATGAATAGATGTGTGGTGTATGGTTGCTCCCCGGAGAGTAAATTGCTCATCATTCTATGTTTTTGTTGAGGCAGTTTGTGGGACCTGGAGAACGCAGATAAAGATAATTGTATTTCATGTGGAGAATGCAGCTAAAGATAATTGTAATTCATGTTCTCTACTATCTCATCTCATCTTCAGACTTCTCATACCATTATCATAAGACAGGCTAGATAGATAGATAGATAGATAGATAGATAGATAGATAGATAGATAGATAGATAGATAGATACACAAAAATTCATCTCTGTAAGCAAACATAACGTGTCCCATGATACCTTTAGCTATATTAAGTTACCCAAGCTATTTCTGTGTACTAATCATTACATCCTTTGGGTGGGGTGGGGGGGGGGGGGGAGATAAACCTTTTTTTTTAACATTTACAAAGTCAGTAAATCATTGTTGTATTTTCTTTCTCCAGCTTTTGTGTTTGAAACTGTGTCGAGGTCAGTCTCTCAGCTTTCTTCTCTGTAAAGGAGTGGTTCTCAGTCTGTTGTCTGGCTGAAATTCCGCGACTCAAATAAGACAGAAAGAATGTTCCAAGAGTTTGAGTCTGTCATTATTTAGTCTCAGTTCCTCCCTCCTTGAGCAGAAATCGTACAATCCCCCCTCCCCCGAGAAGGGGGTGGGGTGGGGTGGGGTGGAAGGGATTCCTCACAAAATTAGAATCCCTGAAGGAGATAGAGGTGCGAGATAACACTAACAGGCTCACCAGAGTGGCCATGACCTCGCTTGCCAGAGAACACTGGGTATGGAACGGAAGCAGGGTTGAGTTTGGAATTCAAGATATCGTTTGTGCTCACGCTCAACCAAGACACCCGGCCATCTCTACAGACGACCCGGTGCTGAGAGACAGAAGCAGAGGCTGGGGCCTCGTTGCCTGTAGGCGGAGCAAGATGGCGTCATGTTGAGGGGCTCTTGTATGACGCCATCAAGCATGCGGACGGAGATAGAGGCAGTGACCAAAGCTGTGTTCTGGCTGGTCCGGCAGGATGATAGACACTGTCTGGTTGTGACGGATTCTCAAAGCTCTCAAAACATGCTTCACAAAAACATAAAGGCGTTTGTTGCGCCAAGAATGGGTTCGGCCCTTGGGAAAATCCAGAATCATCAGATATATTGTCCAGGACATGCAGGGGTGAGATGCAATGAGGTAGCCGATCAGGTCGCTCCTAACGCTATTACAAAAGATAAGATTCTCATGGGCAGGACAGATAGGCAGAGAAGCTGGGCCGGGAAGTTGATAATGCATATCTACAAAGGATGAAGGATGGAAGTTTAGAGAGGAGGTAAGGAGGAGCTGTATGGCTGGCTGGTAGAATTCAAGGTTACCAGAACCAACAGCTGACCGGTACAAGTAGTGTTCATACACAAGTAGTGTTCATACACAAGTAGTGCACGTACACAAGTAGTGTTCATACACAAGTTGTTCATACACAAGTAGTGTTCATACACAAGTAGTGTTCATACACAAGTAGTGTTCATACACAAGTAGTGTTCATACACAAGTAGTGCACGTACACAAGTAGTGTTCATACACAAGTAGTGTTCATACACAAGCAGTGTTCATACACAAGTAGTGTTCATACACAAGTAGTGTTCATACACAAGTAGTGTTCATACACAAGTAGTGTTCATACACAAGCAGTGTTCATACACAAGTAGTGTTCATACACAAGTAGTGCACGTACACAAGTAGTGTTCATACACAAGTAGTGTTCATACACAAGTAGTGTTCATACACAAGTAGTGTTCATACACAAGTAGTGTTCATACACAAGCAGTGTTCATACACAAGTAGTGTTCATACACAAGTAGTGCACGTACACAAGTAGTGTTCATACACAAGTAGTGTTCATACACAAGTAGTGTTCATACACAAGCAGTGTTCATACACAAGTAGTGTTCATACACAAGTAGTGTTCATACACAAGTAGTGTTCATACACAAGTAGTGTTCATACACAAGTAGTGTTCATACGGCATGGTATCCCGGTTATTATTGGTTATTATCGCGTGGTATCATGGTTATTATCGCGACAGATACAATTTCTGAACTGAGTACAGCGAGCTAACGCTGTTTATTTGTTGTTTTTTGGAGCTTCCAAATCAAGCCTGTAATGCTAAGATCAAATTCGGGGAGGGCTATTGTGTATGTGTTTGTTCGTTTGGTGTATTCTGCTGACATGAATAGATGTGTGGTGTATGGTTGCTCCCCGGAGAGTAAATTGCTCATCATTCTATGTTTTTGTTGAGGCAGTTTGTGGGACCTGGAGAACGCAGATAAAGATAATTGTATTTCATGTGGAGAATGCAGCTAAAGATAATTGTAATTCATGTTCTCTACTATCTCATCTCATCTTCAGACTTCTCATACCATTATCATAAGACAGGCTAGATAGATAGATAGATAGATAGATAGATAGATAGATAGATAGATAGATAGATAGATAGATAGATAGATAGATAGATAGATAGATAGATAGATAGATAGATAGATAGATAGATAGATAGATAGATACACAAAAATTCATCTCTGTAAGCAAACATAACGTGTCCCATGATACCTTTAGCTATATTAAGTTACCCAAGCTATTTCTGTGTACTAATCATTACATCCTTTGGGTGGGGTGGGGGGGGGGATAAACCTTTTTTTTTAAACATTTACAAAGTCAGTAAATCATTGTTGTATTTTCTTTCTCCAGCTTTTGTGTTTGAAACTGTGTCGAGGTCAGTCTCTCAGCTTTCTTCTCTGTAAAGGAGTGGTTCTCAGTCTGTTGTCTGGCTCAAATTCCGCGACTCAAATAATACAGAAAGAATGTTCCAAGAGTTTGAGTCTGTCATTATTTAGTCTCAGTTCCTCCCTCCTTGAGCAGAAATCGTACAATTCCCCCCTCCCCCGAGAAGGGGGTGGGGTGGGGTGGGGTGGAAGGGATTCCTCACAAAATTAGAATCCCTGAAGGAGATAGAGGTGCGAGATAACACTAACAGGCTCACCAGAGTGGCCATGACCTCGCTTGCCAGAGACACTGGGTATGGAACGGAAGCAGGGTTGAGTTTGGAATTCAAGATATCGTTTGTGCTCACGCTCAACCAAGACACCCGGCCATCTCTACAGACGACCCGGTGCTGAGAGACAGAAGCAGAGGCTGGGGCCTCGTTGCCTGTAGGCGGAGCAAGATGGCGTCATGTTGAGGGGCTCTTGTATGACGCCATCAAGCATGCGGACGGAGATAGAGGCAGTGACCAAAGCTGTGTTCTGGCTGGTCCGGCAGGATGATAGACACTGTCTGGTTGTGACGGATTCTCAAAGCTCTCAAAACATGCTTCACAAAAACATAAAGGCGTTTGTTGCGCCAAGAATGGGTTCGGCCCTTGGGAAAATCCAGAATCATCAGATATATTGTCCAGGACATGCAGGGGTGAGATGCAATGAGGTAGCCGATCAGGTCGCTCCTAACGCTATTACAAAAGATAAGATTCTCATGGGCAGGACAGATAGGCAGAGAAGCTGGGCCGGGAAGTTGATAATGCATATCTACAAAGGATGAAGGATGGAAGTTTAGAGAGGAGGTAAGGAGGAGCTGTATGGCTGGCTGGTAGAATTCAAGGTTACCAGAACCAACAGCTGACCGGTACAAGTAGTGTTCATACACAAGTAGTGTTCATACACAAGTAGTGCACGTACACAAGTAGTGTTCATACACAAGTAGTGTTCATACACAAGTAGTGTTCATACACAAGTAGTGTTCATACACAAGTAGTGTTCATACACAAGTAGTGTTCATACACAAGTAGTGCACGTACACAAGTAGTGTTCATACACAAGTAGTGTTCATACACAAGTAGTGTTCATACACAAGTAGTGTTCATACACAAGTAGTGTTCATACACAAGTAGTGTTCATACACAAGTAGTGTTCATACACAAGCAGTGTTCATACACAAGTAGTGTTCATACACAAGTAGTGCACGTACACAAGTAGTGTTCATACACAAGTAGTGTTCATACACAAGTAGTGTTCATACACAAGTAGTGTTCATACACAAGTAGTGCACGTACACAAGTAGTGTTCATACACAAGCAGTGTTCATACACAAGTAGTGTTCATACACAAGTAGTGTTCATACACAAGTAGTGTTCATACACAAGTAGTGTTCATACACAAGTAGTGTTCATACACAAGCAGTGTTCATACACAAGTAGTGTTCATACACAAGTAGTGTTCATACACAAGTAGTGTTCATACACTACGGTGGTTGCTGAAACAGAGAGCGAAGAATGCGTGGATGTGTCCCGAATGTGATGACATTGACTAATAGATTCAAGATTCCTAGATTCAAAATTTCGAGATCTAACATACAAGAATCCTAGATTCTAGTTTCAAGATTCATATACTCAAGACTCATAAATTTAAGATCCAAGATTCCTAGATTCAAGATTCACTGATTCCAGATGCCTGGATCCAAGATTCACTGATTCCAGATACCTAGATTCAAGATTCATAGATTCAAGATTCAAGATTCATAGACTAAATATTCCTAGATTCAAGATTTTAGATTCAAGTTTCATGATAAGAAACATTAGTCATTCATTCATTCATTCATTTTCATGTTCCTTGGGGAATTTTGCCTCCCTAACAGCACTCCTGTAGGCCTCTCGGTTGTGAGCAAGATGGCCTGCTGCTGATGCATCCATTTGCAGATCATCAACGATGTCTTGCAGCCATCTTCGCCTTGGTCTTCCTCTCTTTCTCTTTGTCCCATTATGTACCCTTCCAAGACGGTCTTCTCTAAATTATCATGACGTTTAATATGTCCAAAATATTTAAGTTTTCTCTCTTTAATCCTCTTTACTAGCCAGCCTTCTTCAATATTAAGTTCTTGTAGTATAGATATATTTGTTCTTTTTTGTGTACATAATATTTGAAGAACTCTTCTGTAGCATTTACATTCAAAGGCATTTATGTGTTTCTCAGCTGTTTTATTAAGTGTCCAGGTCTCACAGGCATATGCTGTAATGGGAAAGATGCATGCTCTTAAAAATCTTATTTTTGTGGTTCTGTCTGTTCCTCTCCACAGATTCTTTAGTTATTTTACTTTCTGAAGAGCGACAGATGTCCTCCTTTTAATTTCCCTCATTGTATCTCCATTATTAGTTAGTAATGATCCAAGATATTCAAAACTCTCCACTTCTTCCAATTTTTCCTCATTGATACATATTTCAGCTGCCTTGTTTGTTTTTTCAGTTGTCATCAACTTAGTTTTCTTCGCATTAAAATATAGGTTTTACTCTTCGTTGTTCTTACGGACTGACAAAAGTCGTTTTTCCATTCCTTTTTGTGTTATGGACAGTAATACTGTGTCATCAGCATATCCAATCTCTGGCATTTATAGTATGAAAGAAAAATATTTAGTTCTTTCACACCATAGAGGAATTTAAGGATGTGACGATTCTGTCCATATTTTTCTTGATATATCCCAGACTCAGATTCTTGCAATTCGCAGGTAAATAATCTCTTCTTTCTATTAATTTTTTTTTTCATTCTTAATTCTTGTCTATATATCGTTGATGTGACTTTATATTTCCTCTTCTTTCTGCATTTTTTTGCCCTGTATGTTTTTATACGATTAACGTGTAAACCGAGACGTTAAAACAGTGAGCTCGTTAATGAATTAAGCTGTTCCCAGTTTTGTTTTAAATAGTTTTAACATTTTGTTATCGTAGCTTTATTGCAGTGGCTTTGGGCACATTCATATATTTAGTTTTATATGTAGTTATATAAAGAAGCTACTAGAGGGAGATGTGCTCAGCATGGTATAAGTTTCTCCTTTATTACGAGTTCAATGATAGCCGTCAGGCGCTGCCAGATGCTAAGAAAGCTCCACTAACAAACTACAGCACCGTTTCGATTAGTGTGGGTTCCAATTACCCGATCACTTCAAGGGTTTCAATATTCCCGTCATCGGTAGCTAGTCCTCCACGCAAGGGAAATAACTCCATCGCAGGGGAAATAACACAAGTATGTTCATACACAAGTAGTGTTCATACACAAGTAGTGTTCATACACAAGCAGTGTTCATACACAAGTAGTGTTCATACACAAATAGTGTTCATACACAAGTAGTGCACGTACACAAGCAGTGTTCATACACAAGTAGTGTTCATACACAAGTAGTGTTCATACACAAGTAGTGTTCATACACAAGTAGTGTTCATACACAAGTAGTGTTCATACACAAGTAGTGTTCATACACAAGCAGTGTTCATACACAAGTAGTGTTCATACACAAGTAGTGTTCATACACAAGTAGTGTTCATACACTACGGTGGTTGCTGAAACAGAGAGCGAAGAATGCGTGGATGTGTCCCGAATGTGATGACATTGACTAATAGATTCAAGATTCCTAGATTCAAAATTTCGAGATCTAACATACAAGAATCCTAGATTCTAGTTTCAAGATTCATATACTCAAGACTCATAAATTTAAGATCCAAGATTCCTAGATTCAAGATTCACTGATTCCAGATGCCTGGATCCAAGATTCACTGATTCCAGATACCTAGATTCAAGATTCATAGATTCAAAGATTCAAGATTCATAGACTAAATATTCCTAGATTCAAGATTTTAGATTCAAGTTTCATGATAAGAAACATTAGTCATTCATTCATTCATTCATTTTCATGTTCCTTGGGGAATTTTGCCTCCCTAACAGCACTCCTGTAGGCCTCTCGGTTGTGAGCAAGATGGCCTGCTGCTGATGCATCCATTTGCAGATCATCAACGATGTCTTGCAGCCATCTTCGCCTTGGTCTTCCTCTCTTTCTCTTTGTCCCATTATGTACCCTTCCAAGACGGTCTTCTCTAAATTATCATGACGTTTAATATGTCCAAAATATTTAAGTTTTCTCTCTTTAATCCTCTTTACTAGCCAGCCTTCTTCAATATTAAGTTCTTGTAGTATAGATATATTTGTTCTTTTTTGTGTACATAATATTTGAAGAACTCTTCTGTAGCATTTACATTCAAAGGCATTTATGTGTTTCTCAGCTGTTTTATTAAGTGTCCAGGTCTCACAGGCATATGCTGTAATGGGAAAGATGCATGCTCTTAAAAATCTTATTTTTGTGGTTCTGTCTGTTCCTCTCCACAGATTCTTTAGTTATTTTACTTTCTGAAGAGCGACAGATGTCCTCCTTTTAATTTCCCTCATTGTATCTCCATTATTAGTTAGTAATGATCCAAGATATTCAAAACTCTCCACTTCTTCCAATTTTTCCTCATTGATACATATTTCAGCTGCCTTGTTTGTTTTTTCAGTTGTCATCAATTTAGTTTTCTTCGCATTAAAATATAGGTTTTACTCTTCGTTGTTCTTACGGACTGACAAAAGTCGTTTTTCCATTCCTTTTTGTGTTATGGACAGTAATACTGTGTCATCAGCATATCTAATCTCTGGCATTTATAGTATGAAAGAAAAATATTTAGTTCTTTCACACCATAAAGGAATTTAAGGATGTGACGATTCTGTCCATATTTTTCTTGATATATCCCAGACTCAGATTCTTGCAATTCGCAGGTAAATAATCTCTTCTTTCTATTAATTTTTTTTTCATTCTTAATTCTTGTCTATATATCGTTGATGTGACTTTATATCTCCTCTTCTTTCTGCATTTTTTTGCCCTGTATGTTTTTATACGATTAACGTGTAAACCGAGACGTTAAAACAGTGAGCTCGTTAATGAATTAAGCTGTTCCCAGTTTTGTTTTAAATATTTTTAACATTTTGTTATCGTAGCTTTATTGCAGTGGCTTTGGGCACATTCATATATTTAGTTTTATATGTAGTTATATAAAGAAGCTACTAGAGGGAGATGTGCTCAGCATGGTATAAGTTTCTCCTTTATTACGAGTTCAATGATAGCCGTCAGGCGCTGCCAGATGCTAAGAAAGCTCCACTAACAAACTACAGCACCGTTTCGATTAGTGTGGGTTCCAATTACCCGATCACTTCAAGGGTTTCAATATTCCCGTCATCGGTAGCTAGTCCTCCACGCAAGGGAAATAACTCCATCGCAGGGGAAATAATGCACAGTTTGTGAAATGAAGTTTGTAGACACTCTGTAAGGAACTGAACCAAGTGCTGAAATGACTGCGCCATTATGCAAGTCCGAAGGAGAAAGAGGTGGAAACTCTTGTCATATTTCCATGTAGGGAATTAGGATTATGTCCTTTCTATGTCGGTGGAGTCTGTTCAGAATTTTACGCCTTAACTCCCTTAAAGCTTCAACAGCTCATTCTCTACTAGATGATTGGCTTATACCAAGATCTTCATTTTTGTACCACTATACCAGAATCTTAATGTCTGTATCAGTATACCAAGATCTTAATCTCTGTACTATTATATCAAGATCTTAATCTCTGTACTGAGATACCACGATCTTAATCTCTGTACCAGTAGGCGAAGATTTTAATGCTTTATCCGAATAACAACATCTTAATGATATTACCAATATACTAAGATCTTAATATCTACCACAGTATACCAAGATCTTTCCGCTTGTATCCGTATGCACAGATCTTAATGACTGTGACATTATACCAAGATCTTAGTGACTGTGTCAGTATGCAAAGATCTTAATCTCTGTAATAGTACATCAGGATCTTAATCTCTATACTAGTACATCAGGATCTTAATCTCTATACTATTACATTAGGATCTTAACCTCTGTACTAGTACACCAGGATCTTAATCTATGTACTAGTACATCAAGATCTTAATATCTGTACTAGTACACCAAGATCTTAATCTCTGTACTAGTACACCAAGATCTTAATGACTGTATCAGTATACCAAGATCTCAATGACTGTGTCAGTATACCAAGATCTTAATGACTGTTTCAGTTCACCAAGATCTTAATGACTACAACACTACACCACGATCTTTATGACTACAACACTACACCAAGATCTTAATGACTACATCACTACACCAAGATCTTAATGACTGTCTTGCAGGTAGATGATCTCATTTTAATTAAATGTTTTCATCAAAGGTATTCAGGTACCCAACTTATGTTTCTGTCAGTCCATCCATCTCACACATCCATCCATCTCACACATCCATCCATCCATCCATCGATCCATCCCTCCATCCATCCATCCATCCATCCATCCAGAGAATTCAGTTAAGCTACCTAGGTACGCCCTTCAGCGTCACTCAGGGCAGCAACAAAATCTCTCCACTTTTCAAGTGTCTGTAGCCACACACTGTATGATGCCCCACCCTCGCTGTATTCTGCTCATCTCATCTTCTGCTGTATGATGCACCATATTTGCTATCTTCTGCTGTATGATGCACCATATTTGCTATCTTCTGCTGTATGATGCACCATATTTGCTATCTTCTGCTGTATGATGCCACTTTGCTATCTTCTGCTGTATGATGCACCATATTTGCTATCTTCTGCTGTATGATGCACCATATTTGCTATCTTCTGCTGTATGATGCACCATATTTGCTATCTTCTGCTGTATGATGCACCATATTTGCTATCTTCTGCTGTATAATGCCACTTTGCTATCTTCTGCTGTA
Organism: Achatina immaculata; assembly: GCA_009760885.1. NCBI lineage: Eukaryota > Metazoa > Mollusca > Gastropoda > Stylommatophora > Achatinidae > Lissachatina > Lissachatina immaculata. The sequence continues at coordinate 7,134,131 of CM019700.1, forward strand.
TGATACGCCATATTTGCTGTCTTCTGCTCATTCCATCATCTGCAGATTGTCTTTGGTCGTTCTCTTTCGTTTTTTTTTTTCACTGATTTGTCCTTTACAAGGTTCAGTGATTCCAAAACTTTTGGAGTCTGCGGGGTTTGATGCCCGAGTCTGTCAGTTGTAATGTAAAGGCCCGCTAGAGTGTAGCGTAGGAAAGGGTCCGCCTGTAAGCCTATGTCAGAGAATCCATTAAACGTGTTAGAGTTTCTCATTTAGAATCAGGTATTGATGGAATACACGGAGGCAGTCATGAATTATCATTCGTTTGACGGGTCCAAAGACTGAAGAAGTTTGGGAGCTACTGGCACAGCTGTTGTAACTACTGTGCTGGAGGCTTTTTGGTAATGACTGGATAATTCACGGGAAAAAAAAGATAAAGAAAGACAGAGAGGCCAAGAGAGAAACATTCAGAGGACTGACCTCGTGACTTGGAGAAGAAAGAAATAATTTGAACTGATGTGAAACAGCAGGGATAACGCAAGATGGAGAAACATAATACTCAATGCCATCCAGCACAGACATAACGACTGAATGAATGAATGAATGTTGGAATCCTTACGAAGCACATGGAATGAGAAGACAATCTATGCTCAGCGAATCTCAGGTTTTTTTGGGGACATATTTCCAGATTTTGTAGGTGGCGCTGCTACTGACACAGATAAGAAGACGAATAGAGAAACAAATTTTCACTTCCTGCAAGATCTCCGCCATTTTTGTCTGCGGGATTTTAAATTTAGATTTGTTTTACTTATAAATAAATACAAGATATAGGAGAAAAGCAATAGGGACAACATCCACGTGAATTTAACACACGTTATTTAGAAATCACGCTAAAAGTCAATTTGTAAAGCCCTGACGTCCAAGAGAAGATAAGGTTAAAATATAAGAGAAAGGGAAAGCATGTGGGAAGATATAAGAAGGGCCAGCCAACGAGAAAAGGTTTCTTATAATGAAGAGAAATAGCAGTGATAAATCTCTCTAGGAATCTATTTCTTCGGCTGCCAGAGAGGGATGTAACTAAGCCTGCAATTTTGGGCCGGTTTAGATTAGTGCAAATCGACTAGCCAGGTCTTAAATGTGTGTTAGTACGCTCAAAATAATTAGGTCATTTGTCTCCCCCCATGGCTCCTATCTCTGGAGATGTCTACATCTTTCAATCCCAGCTTCTTGTCTTATTATCTTATTGTCTTCTTCTTCTTCTTCTTCCTACGAGTGTTGTAACAGACGTGAGTGGTTGTTTCTTATTCACTTTTCTGATGGTTCAGTTTTACCAAACTGTTTAAAAATAAAAACAAAGGAAAGAAGAGAAACAGTAATGAAAAACAGCAAGAAGAATAGCAGGTAATGAAAAACAGCAAGAAGAATAGCAAGTAATGAAAGAACAAGAAGATACAAAAGATAAGCATAATATTTAAGTTCTTGTAGTATGGATATATGATAGCATACACAGAGATTCATTATGGAGAATTTTATGTCTATATGGAATACCATCTAAAATTGTCAACATCATTAAGGACTTATACAATGGATATGTTTGTGCAGTCAAGACAGAAGAAGAGATGAGTGAATGGTTCCAGATTGAAACAGGCGTGAAACAAGGATGTATACTGTCTACTTTACTTTTTGGGATTACAATAGACTTCATAATGAAAAGATGCTGCACAGGTAACACAGGTATTGACTGGGTACATGGGACCCAACTAGAAGATCTTGATTTTGCTGATGACATAACTCTTATCAGTAATAATGTGAATTTCATGCAAGAAAAAACAGATAGCCTGTCTTCACTGGCTAGCAAAATAGGACTTGAAATTAACAAGGACAAAACAAAAATAGTGAAAATTCCTCTCAATCAAAATGGAAAAATACACATAGAAGGGATAGATATTGAAGAAGTCAATCAATTTGCATACCCTGGCAGCTACATAGACCAGGATGGTGACACTAGAAAGGAAGTTAGGATCAGAATTGCAAAAGCAGCATCAATCTTCAAGAATCTTGAGAACATATAGAATTCAAAAGTTATAAGCACAAAAACCAAGTTAAGACTATTCAATTCAAATGTAATATCCACCCTCATTTATGCATGCGAAAGCTGGAAAACAACTAAAGAAATAGACAATAAATTAGACTCTTTTGAAAACAAACGCCTAAGGAAAATACTCGGCATCAAGTGGAATGAATTCTAGAACAATGCAGAGATAAGACAGATGACTGAACAACAACCAGTCTCATGGGTGATCAGGAAAAGGAGATGGACATATGTTAGTCACTTGATGAGAAGAAATGATCAGAGAATCCCAAAACAAGCTATCAAGTGGAACACAACAGGCCAAAGAAAAAGAGGCAGACCGCGTGAAACTGAAGAGGACATTATTAAGAGTGGCCAAATTAACAGACATAAAATCCTTTGATGAGGTTGAAAGACTCGCCGAAGACAGGAAAAATTGGCAAACTACTTTGCGAGCCCTATGTGACGTTTAACGGCACGGGAAGGATATAAGATATAAGATAAGAATGGATATATTTGTTTAAATATTCAAGCTTTATAAATATTTATCAGGTATAAGCTGAGAGTTCACTGGAATAAAACGTAAATTTTGAACGTCCACAGTGAGTAAATATTTTGTAAGAGTGTACCCGTTATTTATAACGCTATATTTCAGTCAAGAATTACAGAAATTTTATAATGTTAGGATTGCAGATGAACTGTGCTGGAGATCCAGTAACCATACAAGGCGGTGCTGGCAATGAATAAATGTTACAATAACCATGTATTTCTTTATATAAAAGGTAAAGGTAAAATTAACGTCTCTAGGCCATTACGGCATATATACGGTGTTAGGCCCGTATTTTCCATGACTTTGGCACATGAAAGTGTGATGTGGTCAGTATCACGCCTGGCCGCTTTACCTTCCCAGATTTCTCTTCTGCCCATTTCTAGAGCCTGGGTCAACCCCGGGTCTTTTTGTGGTGTGTACCAGAAAAAATATCCCACTGCTGGGACTGAACCCGGTACCACCGGATTAGGAAACCGAGCGTCTAACCACTCAGCTAACCAGGCCGCCTTTTCTTTATATACATATCTTGTACATAATTTATGTACCTAAATGTACACGCAGCAGCAAACAACAAGACGAAGAAAGCGTTGACGTAAAATTTGTTCACGTTTTGTGGCTCTCAAAAGTCTGAAATTTACTCGCCGTACGTTACGTACTTTTTTTGCTACCCCTAACATAGATCAAGGCTTCCCATTTATGCCTTCGCTTTCTGGGGTACTTCACCATGACAATATATCAAGACTACCAATTTATGCCTTCGCTTTCTGGGGTATTTTCATCATGACAATATATCAAGACTACCCATTTATGCCTTCGCTTTCTGGGGTATTTTCAATCATGACAATATATCAAGACTACCCATTTATGCCTTCGCTTTCTGGGGTACTTCACCATGACAATATATCAAGACTACCCATTTATGCCTTCGCTTTCTGGGGTACTTCACCATGACAATATATATGAAGACTACCCATTTATGCCTTCGCTTTCTGGGGTATTTTCAATCATGACAATATATCAAGACTACCCATTTATGCCTTCGCTTTTCTGGGGTATTTTCATTCATAACAATATATCAAGACTACCCATTTATGCCCTTGCTTTCTGGGGTATTTTCAATCATGACAATATATCAAGGCTATACTTTTATGCCCTCCCTTGCCATGGCATGTTCGGCCATCAAAACAGATCTATGATCCCCATTATTGCCCTCGCATTTTCCACACATTTCATACCCCGTTTTCTTGTTGTTCTCGCCAATCTTACATACTCGCTATTGTCACAGCTCGCCATTAGCATATTTTTTCCTGAATGAATGGAACGCCTGACATAAAATAATTCCTGGCCTTTCAAGAATTTCCTTAATTTTACGTACAGAACAGAGGTTCATCTTCTTTCATTTCGTTTTCGTTAACAAAGTTAACAGGCAGGTCGCACTGTGTACTGTATCTACATATTTTTCTGATTGGGCGGAAAATATGCGGTTCCTTCTGTATATCAGAAAGAGGAAAGGGAGATGAGGTTTTGGAAAAGGATGTAAGAGTGTGGCAAGGTCTATAACAAACACCAAGGAGGAACTCTCAGAGGAAGGGAGACAATCGAAATTAAAGTTAATCATTTAGAGAGGATAACTGATTAAAAGAAGAAACCAAAAGAAAAAGACAATTAAAATTCTTGACACGTGATGAGAAAGAGTTTACCTAATCTAACAGTCACTGGAAAACTCAAGGGTAAAAACAAAAAAATATAGGAAGTCAGAGTGAAAAATATTTGACCACATATTTGATAACACCCAAATCAGATTAGAAGTACCAAAGATAAGACCACAGATCCTCGTCCTACCAGAGTCCGTGGTTCGAATCCCAGGTAATTCTCCTGTGATTTTTCTTTCTCTCACGTCACACTAAAGTGCTTTGTCTAAGATTTTTCGAGGTATAATACTACAAAACTGTGTTCTCTTACTTTACCTTACGAAAGCCTCGTAGTTTCCTATTTGTAAAAAAAAAATGTTTCTCAAAACAATACATTGAGCACTCTGTTAAATGAATAATTTTCTAATTTTTTTCGGCATAAATAGAAATATTCAAGCTATTTCCCTCATTTTTTTTATGCACAAATGATAAAAGTTAACAAAAGATTTTATTGTTAATCACGAACATAATTCATTCACGCAGTTTTTAGCTTCATTTGTTCGATTACGCTTTTTAAAAATCTTTTCACATAATAATTAGAATACAACAAAAGTTGAAACATCTTTTAAGCCAAACAATATAATTAATTAAGATGTAAATAAAGTGAGCTCTAAAATCCAGCTCTACTTTCAAACGTGAGAAAAGGAGAAGATGAAAGTCTTGAAATATTTCTTCAATTCTTTTCAAATAAAACTATTTTTCTGCTTATAATTTCCAACTCTTCGCTTAATGCTTTGTGCTCGCATTTCCTTTTAACCATTCCTTCATTAAATGGCCAAGAAACAACACTATAACTAAAAACTGCAAAAAGAGAATTATAGAAAAGAATTAAAAAGTACTCTATTAAAATCTGCTCCATAATGAATCTTTTACTACATTTTTATTGTAAATTTTATGCCGAAAGTTTTCTTTCATTGTTTAATTAATGAGCACAGGTTGGAGTTTCGCTGTTTTAAGGATGCCAAATGTCTTTTTTCAGACATTTGTCACAATCGTAGAGAAACTGTCTTCAAATTCAGCTCAGTTCCCACCCGCGTAGACTTGCCTGATTGGCTACCCCGCCAGGCTTGGTTTTTGGAACCCTTATTTTGGTTTCGCTTTATGACAAAACAAAGACGCGTATTTTGGGTCATCGAATATAGAAAAAAAAATCATTTCTACTTTTTGTTTTATAATTCCACAAAATCTGCGCTGTGGTTATTCTATTAGTTTTCTTTTTGTCCGGTGTAGATTTTCATATATTCTCGTATTTATGTGTCAAATATTGTGAAAAAAGGGACCTTGTGTAGATTCCTACTTTCGTGTTTATGTATAAAGCTTGATTTGTCTGTTTTTTGTTGTTTTTAATATGTCACTTACATCCCCTTCTTCTGGTTTATGCTTTATAATTGTAATATCTGAACAGATAATTGATCTTATTATCTTTTTTCCCCCTTTCCTTTGCATAAATAATAACAAGAGGATGTTTTAACACGAGTCACGTGACTAGGACAATTTTTCTACAACATTGAAGCCCCAGGACTTGTTTCCCTGACAGAAGGCAATGAAAGGGTTAATAGATGAGTCGATAGCCTGTAGTAAAAGGGTTAATCAGTAGTCTGTAGTAAGAATTTTGTGTGAGTTAATACCTGACTCGGTAGTCTGTAGTAAATCTTCTGTAAGAGTTAATGCATGACTCAGTGGTCTGTAGTAAGGTTAAAACATGACTCAGTAGTTTGTAATAAGAGTTCTGGAAGGTTAAAACATGACTCAGTCCTCTTCCTCTGTTACTTACAGTTCTTAGTATAAACTGCTTGTAATACTCGCTAAATGAATTACACATTTTGTCAGAAGAATATCACAGAAAAGAGGATTGGAACTAGTTAAAGTAATAGTAACATTAACTACAGAACAAATGTAATAGGAACTAGTTAAAGTAACAGTAATATTAACTACAGAACACATGTAAATGCAAGCTGTAGTAGACACATAACAGGACAGTTATTGTCACGGCTATACATAGATTCAGTAGCCCAGGAACTGTGTTTGACAAGAAAGTGGCACAAATGAAGTCAAGTCAAAAATAGAACGCTTAAAAAACTGAATGTTATCAAATATCACAGCTTTACTGCAGTGCTTCGTGTATAGTTGTATACGCTCATTATTGTGTGTTACATTTTATTTAATAGTCTTCTCCTACTGCTGTTGTCTCCATGAAACTGCGAGCCTGTGTTCTTTTGCAGCCGATGCGGTGATGATGGTGAGTCACAGTATCATCTTAGGAGCGGGTCGTGGCAGCTGGCTGCATCTGTGCAAGTCTTCTTTGTCAGACTCCACCACCATGTGGTCTAAGGTGACCCCTGCCCCGTTAGCCAGGCTAGGCCTGTTACTGGGGGGGGGGGTATTAACGGTGAGGTAGGACAGGGTCTTGGCCAATTATGGTTCGACAGCGTTGTCGCCAGCATGGATCGCTGACTGTCAGAATGGACAACGTCTTCGCCGTGTTTATCAGATAAATAAGATACTACAAGATAAATAAGTCACTAACAGATAAATATGACACTAAAAGATAAATAAGATACTAAAAGACAAATAAAATACTAATAGATAAATAAGATATTAAAAGATAAATAAGATACTAAAAGACCAATAAGATACTAAAAGATCAATAAGATACTAACAGATAAATAAGATACTAAGAAATAAGAGAAATGATCTTCAGTGTCAAATTGCAATATGTAACGATTATTGTTTTACATTTCTGAAATAAGGATAACAAAGATGGGGATGAAGCAGAATTTTTTTTTTAAAAATTGCTTTTAATTTTCGATAAAGTTGTAAATAAGTACTAATAAAGAATGTGTAAGAAATATATCGTGGAAAATGAAGAGAACAAATGTACAAGTAATAGAACAACTACAACTACAACGTAAACTCATCAAAGAAATAAGGATCGACAGAACAAAATGAAGGGGTGCGACAAGGATGTGTACTATCTCCAGACCTTTTTTCTCTTTACAGCGAGAATATTCTAAGAACGATCATTACAGAACCAGGCATAAAAATTGGAGGATACAATATTAACAACCTTCGGTATGCTGACGACACAGTAATGATAGCTGAGAACCAACAAGACCTGCAAAATCTCTTGGATAAAGTCGCCAAAGAAAGTGAACAGAAAGGCCTTACTTTGAACATCAAAAAGACAGAGACTATGGTTATATCTAAGAAACAGAATCCACCAACATGCAGTATAAAATCAAACGGAACTATTCTAAAGCAGGTGCAGAAATTCAAATACCTTGGAGCAGTAATAACTTCAGATGGGAAATGCAGAACAGAAATTAGGAACAGAATAGGCCAAGCAAAGGCTGCATTTCAGAGAATGAGAAACATATTAGCTAACACATCCTTTTCAATGAATGTTAGAAAACGAGTCCTAAAATATTAAATTGAACCTATCTTGTTATATGGAAGTGAATCATGGACAATAGGCAAGTCTGTACAAAAATCATTGGAAGCATCATACAGCTCGTGGCATTATTTTTAAATACTCCATTTCTTAGTATAGAAATTTTTACTATGGAAGGGACGTAATCAAAGATAGATTTAGTTCTTAGACTAGTTTTTAAAGCCCTTAGATGGGGTTAAGTGAAGCTTAGTTATGGCATGTTGACTTCATGAGAATTATTAATATTTTTTTAATTGTATGTAGACAGGCTAAATTTAGTACAGAAAATGTAGGCCTTGGAATGTTTTTGTTTTACTCAAGGTCAGTGATGACATGTTAGTTTTATGAGACATTGTGGGTTGTCTAGTTATATTTAATAACAGAATTTCGCGTGACTTGAAATAAATTTTGAGAAAGTTCAAGGTAAATTTGTAAAGAATATTTAAGCTTGAACGTTTGTTAGAGATCGAATTTTGTGTAGAATGTTTTGCTGAGTGGTCATTTTTCCCACTGAAGTAGTTGCAAGCCAGTTTTAGTAATGTAATAGTTTTAGCTCAGCATATTGTCCTTTAGGACAATGTTCTTTTACTTTGTACTGAAATATAGATGTTAGGAATGTTGTCCTTTTCATGACAGATTTGTGTGTTCGGAAGATGTGTTGGAAGATTCACTATATTGTAAGAAGTTGTTCTTACTTGCTTATTGTTGTCAGGCTTTTCTTTTGACTACGCGCCTGGGAAGCTCTTGTATTGTTTGTTAATCACCCTGACATGTTAGCAGTTCGTCTTCCTTCCTCATCTCCATCTTCCACCATTCATTTCTTTCATTCAATAAATGTTTGATCTGTATCTTGGAACTTAGTCTATTCATTACCTACATGGTAATGTTAGTTATGTTGACAGAGTGAGAAGAGAAACCCTGTACAAGTTTTCATTACGTGACACTGTTGTTTTTGTTGTGGCAGTTGCGAACCTAGCATTGTTGTGCCACTCGGGATATACCACAGTGACAAGTTTGCCTTTTTTGGTGAAGTAATGTTACCAACTCTTACAGGCAACAACAACATGTAAGTCTTTCTAATACATTTCTCTTATATCCTTCTCGTGCCATTAAACGTCACATAGGGCTCGCAAGGTAGTTCGCTAATTTTTTTTTTTCTGTCTTCGGCGAGTCTTTCAACCGCATCAAGGGATTTTATGTCTGTTAATTTGGCCTCTCTTAACAATGTTCTCTTCAGAGTTTTACGCGGTCTGCCTCTTTTTCTTCGGCCTGTTGTGTTCCACTTGATAGCTTGTTTTGGGATTCTGTGATCGTTTCTTCTCATCAAGTGACCACCATATGTCCATCTCCTTTTCCTGATCACTCATGAAACTGGTTGTTCTTCAGTCATTTGTCTTATCTCTGCATTGTTCTTAAATTCGTTCCACTTGATGCTGAGTATTTTCCTTGGGCATTTGTTTTCAAAAGAGTCTAATTTCTTGTCTGTTTCTTTAGTTGTTTTCCAGCTTTCGAATGCATAAATGAGGGTGGATATTACATTTGAATTGAATAGTCTGAACTTGGTTTTTGTGCTTATAGCTAATACAATTAAAGTCAACAAAAAAGTCAGTACCTCTGACTCTCTAGTACTGCCACAGAGGTAAACGCCCATAGTTGATGTCGTGCTGGCACAATCAGTAATATAGCATATCCTCGAAGGAAAGACTTTTACAAGCTTTCACTCAATCACAGTCATTTGGCGCTTGTTAATGAACATAATAATCATGAAGACATAATTAAATGATTACATAAATAAATAATAAACTTATCACGTGTCCATACACTCCACACTCTGATTTATGCAACAGCATGAAATAAACCTGCATTCTTACATTCATTCAAAACTAAAATGTGTAGAAAAGCTGTTAAAAATTAAAACAATCAAGCCATGCTTCAAACTACTTTAGACAGTGCTTAGAGATGCATATAGTCCGTATCAAACAGATGTTGACACAGTTTGAAGTTATAAGAAAGACAGACAGGGAGATAAACAAACAGACAGACAGACTAAGATAGAAAGACAGACAGAGATAGAAAGATAGAGAGAGACACACAGAGATAGAAGCAGACAGACAAACAGAGACAGACAGAAAGACAGTCAGAAATACAGTGACGCAGACATGCAGAGACACAGATAGAGACACAGACAGAGAGAGGCAAGCAAACAGAGGCAGACAGGCAGATAAAGAGACATAGAGACACAGAGACAGACAGACAGAGACAAAAAATAAACAGAGACAGACAAACAAAGAGGGAAAACAATGAATAAGTGGAAGAAAATGTCATAGGAAAGAAATGCAACAGAACATGAATAGAAACCACCAAAGACCAAGCAAAATGGAGAAGAGTGACCGACAAGGTCTGTCGGCGCTGACAGTCGATGACTGAGAAGTTGACTTTGACTGAGGTTTAAAATGAGCCAAGAAAAGTCAGAACGTGGATGGAGAAATAAACATAAAAGTGTTAAAAACACACCAGCCAAGTTCTAGAATTTTATCTTCTGAGATTCTTTAATGTTACATCTTCCTGTAGTTCATGTCCTTTTATATAGCGTTAAAATATAGTTTAACAGTTACTGATTTTAACGTTAAAATTATATTTTTACATGTCATAATCATCGTTAAAATATTTCATAATTATTAATTTTAAAGTTAAACGTATATTTTATTTTAACATTAAAAGTAAATTCTATAAATATTAAATTTTACCATTTAAATGCTTATCCTTATACTTACTTCAGAGCTAGACAAGTATAGTTTTTGTTTAGTAAAGAAAAGAAACGTTTGTTTTTCTTACTTGTAAGACATTTTATCCGGCAAAGTAAACCTGATATATATTTTTAACTTTGCTACATTTATTTCTAGATCTGATACACCTTGCTTTTATAGTTTTACATTTGAAAGATGTTTATAGCCTTTTTGTTTTCCGTTTTGGCAGAATTTATTGTCCTCTGCAAACACAAAAAGCTTAACAGGGCTGGCTTCCACTTTGGCAGCTACAGCATATTTCAAGATCAGAAACTGCGATTTAGTTGTGAGAAGAAGAATTTATGCCGGGCAAAAATCAGCATTAAACCAGGATTTTAGAATCTATTACACGACATTTGTTGCCTGCTTGTTTATAATCGCGTGCTAAATCCGTGGTCTGTTGTTGGAGCCGGTTGCAGTTTTGTCTCTGCCCACTTTGTCTTCCTTTCCTGAGTCACGTGAGTGAGTTATCTTCCGCTGTAAGAGTGATCTGATTGGCTGTCTAGTTCTCGCCATAATTTTGGTTATTCAGAAATGGGATTACATTAACCAATAAGAAGTGTGTTTTTTTAAACAGTATATAAAATTAATAATAATTGCCCACCAAATGAAAGAAAGATGTGGAATTATATCTAAAATGAGAGATTTAACGGAATAACGAGAACTGTGTCATACAGAATACTAAGTTTATGATTTAAAGAAAGACTAATAGCCACATTTAGTGAGAAGGGGAGGGTTCAAAACGTAGCAACAACAAGAAAGATAAGTGGGAAGAAAGGCAGAGGGTGGTCAAGAGAGAAGATCACAAACGAGATCACTCGATGACGTCCTGAAATTTTCACAGACTGACGAGATCGACGATGTTAGGTATCTGGATCTGTTGACATTCATGACCGCCAACAACTACCGGCACGACAGATGATGATGATGATGATGATGATGACGCATAGTTACTGATCACACAAAGACTGTTACTACATTCTGCAGACATACCAGAAATGACAACGGCAAAGCTCTCAGTCTTTATCTACCGTTTCTTGCGTGCACGTTCTCTTATGTTTGTGATTATTCACACACAACGAACACAACAAGGAACTATCCTTCATCTCTTGCTGCATAAACTGCCAGCACGTAGCACTGCCACTGAAATGGAACGGAGGAGGTGGATCTTTAAAGGTGAGCACAGAACGACTTCATTTAGCCAGTTAAGTAGGTCACCCAGGCGAACTGTTCCATGAAAAAGCAAATTTAAAATAGTATCCTGGACCTACAATAGGGACAAGAAAGCCTTATTTATTTGTGTCGTAAACCGATGACAAATCTAGATATAATAGATTGTGTTTTCAAATTACTCTAAATTACAGGATGATTCAAAATTATTATTGGGGGTTTCCGTGGCCTACAATTTTCAAAACGGAAGCAATAAAATAAAACTGCTTATGGAACTTGAAACGTGTAACTCATAAAGTTGTATTCATGCCTTTTATGTGACATACAAGATAACAATGCGATAGTTAGTTTCCCCTCTAAGAGTTCTCCAGCGTGTACGGTGTAATTGTGTCGAATGAAGCAACAATTCTGAGCTTCAGTTCACCGAGAGAGGTCACAGTGATCTTGTAAGCAATGTCCTTAATGTGTCCCCAAAGGAAGAAATAAGCGCCGTAATATCCGTTGGGTGCAGAAATCACCGAGTTTGTCCATCGCGTCCAACCCAGCGCCCAGGGAAATGCATGTGAAGAAATCCTCGGATATTACCCTCAGTGTGGTGGTACACCAGCTTGCTGGGACACCACGATTTGCCTGGTGATCTTTCAACTGGAGTAACAGATATATCTGTGCCATGTCCAGGAATACCATCGCTGTCATTGTTTCTTCCAGAAAGAAAAAAAAAGGGGGCCTACAAATTCCGAACATGACACAATGGCACGTCATAATTCACTTTTCCACTCTTTCGATTTCTCGCATGACGTTGGAGTATTCTGGCCCCCATATTCTTCATTTATGACTATCTACCATTCCCCCTCCTTTTATTATTTTTTAAAGCTGATTCATCACGAAATATCCATCTCTTCTTTATCAAATTGGAAGCGGCAGGGTTTATCGTTTGGCTGTAAACTCCAAACAGTCTGCTCTTTGTAGGCATATAGATGAAGGCGGTTACGAACAACCCTCCAGATAGTCGTTTGTGGTGTATCAAACTGCAGAAAAGTTTCACATAGATGACTTTTATGACCTTCCATAAAACGGCTTCTGGATTAGATCAACATTCTCCATCTTCAGTCTCCCCGTTTTTCTTCTAAACAGAACACTACCAGTCTCCTGATCTGTAGAACACTAACAGTCCTTTGATCCATAGAACACAACTAGTCTCTTGATATACAGAACACTTCCAGTCTCTTGGTATACAGAACACTACTAGTCTCTTGGTATACAGAACACTATGAGTTTCTTGACACACAGAAAACTACCAGTTTCTTGACACACAGAACACTACCAGTCTCTTGACACAGAACACTACCAGTTTTTTGATACACAGAACACTACCAGTCTCTTTGTATACAGAACACTACCAGTCTCTTTGTATACAGAACACTACCAGTCTCTTGATACACAGAACAGTACAAGTCTCCTAAACTACAGAACACTATCAGCCTCCAGTGGAGAACTGTTGTACACTAAGTCATAGCGAGGGCAACAGAGCTTTACCGGTAGCATGTAATTACGCTTACGCATGGTGAAAATAAGGTCATGCTCCGCTTAACGTCTGTTCGAACAGCGTTCAATCACATTTACGTCCGAGGCCCAATGATGTTACAGGAGGGTTCTAAAAACCCCAGATCGGAGGACGGATCAAATGGACGTAACCAGACGTGGAGAACTCAACATCTTCCTGCACTCAACACGTTCATCTTTTGTCTCATTTAAACAAAGAGACTGGGCTGTGAGACGAGCAACACTAAGCTACACGTATAACGTATGTTACATATGTCCTGCTATAGCTGATATGCTGGTTTCAGTTCTGGGGAACCAAAGTCAGTCAAGACCCTCTCCCATACCTCGACTGGTAGGCTCAGTAACAAGTCCAGGCTGACTAACGGGGGTCGATATAGTCCCCACGGCGGTGGAATCTGCTAATGAAGCGTTGCATACTCCCCCCCCCCCCTTTGCTGTCTAGCTCCACCCAGAGGCTGAAATAATAGCCGCCATTAACCCATTTTATGAATCACGAAGGCATGTAACTGACATGAAATAAATATTGAAATGGTTGGTAGTTGTTGGAAGGAAGATAGCTTATTAATTTTTTAACATGGGAGGGTATTCCAAAGATGAGCAGCCGGGTAAGCAAGTTAGACATGATGCTGGGCTTCAACATCTTCACTGCATGGGCTGCAAAGAACATGGATAAAGAAGAAGAAGAAGATATGTCTTGAGAGTCGTATTAAGAGCCCATGTTTTTGGTTTATGCATGTATTGTAGTGTGAATTTTCATACTTCATCTACACTACCAATAGAGCGCTGCGCTTTGCGTGTTCGAACAACCCATAAGCCACTGCGAACATATATTGTTGTTACAACATCAGATAACTTCCTTTTTCACAGAGCGAATAGCTAACGTTACGTGGCTCATGACTGTAAATATGTTAAAGACAGTGAGTATAAACTGCCACCAACCGTAAGAAATTTATCATGGGATATTACAGCATCTGACTGACTCTACTTTCAACAAGTGAGTAGATAACCATTTTGCTTTTAATAACATTTTCCTCATTATCGTGGCGAACCTAGAATCCTTGATAAGTCTTTAAAAACGGAGGCAGAAATGATTTTGACTTAAAAATACATTTCTTTTTAATGTGACAAATCTAAAAGAAAGAGAGAGAGAGAGGAGAGAGACAAGGTGCGAGACAGGGTTTGTGTTTGATTTAATCAATGTTTGGAACAAATAACAAGCGCCGAGGGAGGGCGGGATGATGCAAATATAGGGTAGTTTTGTTGTCAAGGAAACCTGTATCTGCAGATTTCTGTCACGAAAGCTGCAGGCGCGAGTTGGCCAGGAGATGGTGAGTTCTGTTTAACCTGATCTTTTTTTCTTCTTCTGTTTCTTTGGGTATTTTATCACCACCATCATAATCAACATTTGCTCTCTCTTTCTCTCTCTCAATTCTTAACCTTTTTGAAATAAAGATCAATCAATCAATCAATCAATCTCTCTCTCTCTCTCTCTCCTCTCTCTCTCTCTCTCTCTCTCCTCTCTCTCAATTCTTAACCCTTTTGAAATAAAGATCAAACAATCAATCTCTCTTTCTCTCTCTCTCAATTCTTAACCCTTTTGAAATAAAGATCACTCAATCAATCTCTCTCTTTCTCTCTCTCTCTCTCTCAATTCTTAACCCTTTTCAAATAAAGATCAATCAGTCAATCAATCAATCAATCAATCAATCAATCTCTCTCTTTCTCTCTTCTTTCTCTCTTCTCTCTCTCTCTCTCTCTCTCTCTCTTAAAGCCCTGTGATTGTACACAACTATCTAGTCTTTTTTTCCATGGATGTACACCAGGCACTCTCTGAGCCCACGGATTCAGTCATACAGGCAGTCACCGAGTCCATGAATGCACTTGGGCACTCAATGAAGATGCATTTGGGCACTCAATGAAGATGCATCTGGGCACTCAATGAAGATGCATCTGGGCACTCAATGAAGATGGACACAGGCACTCAATGAAGATGCACTTGGGCACTCAATGAAGATGCATTTGGGCACTCAATGAAGATGCACTTGGGCACTCAATGAAGATGCACTTGGGCACTCAATGAAGATGCATTTGGGCACTCAATCAAGATGGACACAGGCACTCAATGAAGATGCACTTGGGCACTCAATGAAAATGCACGCAAGCACTCAATGAATCCACTGGTGCAACTTGTGTATTCACTGAATCCATGGATAAACTTTGGTGCCCACTGAATTCACATTTGTACGTGGATTCTCGCTGAATTCATGAATGCACATGAACACTCACTAAATTCAAGGATGCACATGGACACTGCCTGAATCCATGGATGCACGACAGTATTCCCTGAATTTCATGACTGTATCTAAAACTTCAACATCGACATCACAATTCTCTTTTGAATTCATGTTACTCATTATATTCCTTAACAATCCTTTATTTATTTAGGTGTCTTTTCCTTCCACATCTTCATCTTATGAGGATTAGCTCCTAGTTTAAATCATCTGTTTCTGGAAGTTCTTTATTCTTGCAGACCTTCCTTCTCTGTAAATTATCTACGTGTGTAGATCTTTCCATTTTGCAGACTGCCTCTTTTAGTGGATGGCACTAGGATATCTACTTCTGTAGATAGTTTTCTCTTACAGATTGTCCTTTTGTGTAGAAGGTGAAAATGTAATGCGACAAGGTATTTTCTCTGTGATAAATGCCCGATGTGGTAGGATACAAAGTAATAGTGGTAGTAGTAGTAGTAGTAGTAGTAGTACTAGTAGTAGTAGTAGTAGTAGTAGTAGTAGCAGTAGTAGTAGTAGTTAGTATTGTTACAGTGTAATGAAGAAGCAATAGCAATGTTTGTAACGGCAGCTACAGCAGCAGCAGCAGTAGTAGTAGTAGTAGTAGTATTAGCAGTAGTAGTAGTAGTAGTAGTAGTAGTAGTAGTAGTAGTAGTAGTAGTAGTTAGCAGCAGCAGTATTATAAATGGTAGTGGTGTGGTGACAGAAGAAGACGAAGAAGTAAGGAAAGAAGAAGAAGAAGAAAGAAAGAAAGAAAGAAGAAGATTACTTGTGACAGTAAGAATGGCCAAGCGGCAGAAATTTCTTTAATTAAACGACTGAAAAGTTTAATGAAGAACTTAGAAGATGACAGAAAAAAAACAGCAATGATGACAGAGACAAAAAGGTGATCTGTACACGCATTGAACGGCAGAATAAATATCTCAGAGAGAGAGAGAGAGAGAGACAGACAGACAGACAGACAGACAGAAAGAGAGAGAAAGAGAAGAAAGAGAGGGAGAGAGAGAGAAAGCGAAAATGTGGAAAGAAAAAGAGAAATAGAAGTAAAGAAATAGCGACAGAGAGGGAAAGAGAGAGTGACAGAGAGCGAAAGAAAGAGGCAGAAAGATAGAGCGAGAAAGAGAGACAGACAATGAGAGAGCACGAAAAAAAAAGAAAATGATATAGAAAGAGTGAGAGAGAGGAAGCG
The DNA here is from genome assembly GCA_009760885.1 of Achatina immaculata. Taxonomy (NCBI): domain Eukaryota; kingdom Metazoa; phylum Mollusca; class Gastropoda; order Stylommatophora; family Achatinidae; genus Lissachatina; species Lissachatina immaculata. Next base: position 7,150,848 of record CM019700.1, read on the forward strand.
AGAGAGAAAGAGAGAGAGGAAAGAGAAAAAACGCGAAAGAAAGAGACAAAAATAGAGCGAGAGAGAGACAGACAGACAGACAGATAGGCAAAGGAGGACAAGAAAAAGAGAAAATGATATATATATATAATGAGAGAAAGAGAGAACGCGAGAGAGAAAATGTGAGAAAGCGAGAGACAGAGAGAAAGCGAGAGAGAAAGATAGAGAGAAAGCGAGAGAGAGAGAAAGAAAACGTGAGAGAAAGAGAGAGAAAGAGAGAGAGAGAGAAAGAGAGAGAGAGAAAGCGAGAGAGAGAAAGAAAACGTGAAAGAAAGCGAGAAAGAAAGAGAGAGAGAAAACGAAAGAGAAAGAGAGAGAGAAAGCGAGAGAGAAAAAAGAGAGAGAGAAGGTGAGAGAGAAGAGAGAGAGAACGGGAGAGAAGGCGAGAGAGAAGATGGAGAGAAAGCGAGACGGAAGAGAAAGAGAGAGTCTCGTATGTGTGTTTTGTTTGTATGTATATGTGTGTTGTTCATGTATGCAAAGCTAAACAACTACATTTGTTTCGTTTACATTGAAAGAAAAACACATTTTAAAAATAACCACCAGCCACAATGATCAGACACACGAATACAAACTTATATACGAGAACACCACCAGCCACCATGATACGACACACTCTCAGACACGAGAACACCACCAGCCACCATGATTAGATATACGACACACACTTATATACGAGAACACCACAAGCCACCATGATTAGATATACGACACACACTTATATACGAGAACACCACCAGCCACCATGATTAGATATACGACACACACTTATATACGAGAACACCACAAGCCACCATGATTAGATATACGACACACACTTATATACGAGAACACCACCAGCCACCATGATTAGATATACGACACACACTTATAAACGACAACACCACCAGCCACCATGATTAGATACACGACACACACTCAGATACAAGAACACCAGCAGCTGTACACCTCCCTCTTGACGTCCCATGTGATATCACAGAAATTCCACAAGTTTGGATCAATAATAAAAAATAAAAAACTAAGCATTTTAAGAAGTGAACGCAATAGAAATGAATATGAGGAATATTATTTACGACTTTCAGAGCTGGAACAGAGAGTCTCTGGAAATCTCATTATCGTTGGGTTGTCCGTTCCCATGCCGTCGCTGGCCTTAGCTGTAACCTAAACGTGTTTGTTCATATTTTATCTAGAATGATATCTAGAAATAATTTTCCAAACATCAAACAATGAGACTTTCACACAGTAAACAAATATAGAAGGATTTTACATGTAGGAGAAAGAAAAATACAAGAGAATCACACGGGACTTGAACTGCTGACTTCATTAGGACTAACAGCCGTTTAGCCACGAGAGTTAGCTGGACACTAATCAACCCCATTGTGCTGTCTTAACAGTGACATACTCTTCTTCTTCTTCCTCCCTCTGCTCTTCTTCTTGTTCTTCTTGTTCTTCCTGTTCTTGTTCTTGTTCTTCTTCTTCTTCGTGTTCTTGTTCTTGTTCTTTTTGTTGTTGTTGTTCTTCTTCTTCTTCTTCTTCGTGTTCTTGTTCTTTTTGTTCTTGTTCTTGTTGTTCTTGTTCTTGTTCTTTTTTTTCTTCTTCTTCTTCTTCGTGTTCTTGTTCTTGTTCTTTTTGTTGTTGTTGTTGTTCTTCTATTTCGTGTTCTTGTTCTTGTTCTTTTTGTTGTTGTTGTTGTTCTTCTTCTATTTCGTGTTCTTGTTCCTGTTCTTTTTGTTCTTGTTCTTTTTGTTCTTGTTCTTCTTCTTCTTCTTCTTCTTCTTCTTCTTCCTCCTCAGCTTTCCGAGCCATTAAGGCTCCTTGCTGTAGATAAAGTTCTGCTCCACTCCTTCATGTTCCTAATCTTCTCTCTCCTGCTGGTAAAAACTGATTTCCCATGCAGTACGGCCTCTTTTGTGTTATGGTAGAAAAGTTAAACGATGTTTCATTATCTATATCTATATCTCTGTATGAGTCTAAAGTGTCTAAGATGCATGACTAGCTGATGCTACTAAAATGTCTAAGATGCATGACTAGCTGATGCTACTAAAATGTCTAAGATGCATGACTAGCTGATGCTACTAAAATGTCTAAGATGCATGACTAGCTGATGCTACTAAAGTGTCTAAGATGCATGACTAGCTGATGCTACTAAAGTGTCTAAGATGCATGACTAGCTGATGCTACTAAAATGTCTAAGATGCATGACTAGCTGATGCTACTAAAGTGTCTAAGATGCATGACTAGCTGATGCTACTAAACCGTCTATGATGCATGACTAGCTGATGCTACTAAAGTGTCTAAGATGCATGACTAGCTGATGCTACTAAACCGTCTATGATGCATGACTAGCTGATGCTACTAAAATGTCTAAGATGCATGACTAGCTGATGCTACTAAAGTGTCTAAGATGCATGACTAGCTGATGCTACTAAACCGTCTATGATGCATGACAAGTTGGTGCTACTAAAGTGTCTAAGATGCATGTCTAGCTGATGCTACTAAAGTGTCTAAGATGCATGACTAGCTGATGCTACTAAAGTGTCTAAGATGCATGACTAGCTGATGCTACTAAAATGTCTAAGATGCATGACTAGCTGATGCTACTAAAGTGTCTAAGATGCATGACTAGCTGATGCTACTAAACCGTCTATGATGCATGACTAGCTGATGCTACTAAAGTGTCTAAGATGCATGACTAGCTGATGCTACTAAACCGTCTATGATGCATGACTAGCTGATGCTACTAAAATGTCTAAGATGCATGACTAGCTGATGCTACTAAAGTGTCTAAGATGCATGACTAGCTGATGCTACTAAACCGTCTATGATGCATGACAAGTTGGTGCTACTAAAGTGTCTAAGATGCATGTCTAGCTGATGCTACTGTTAAATATCACTACGCCCTACTAAAGCTACTAAATTTAAGTTAGGCTCTTACACATCGCCTGGATAGAATATACGCTCTTCAGACCAATAACCCCCAGGAACACTTCTACTCAAATGTGACACAACAGCACCTTCTACACACATGGAGTCTTTATTAGAAAAAGATGACGATGATTGACGATGATGTGCGCAGATGAGTGGCATGTAATGTCTCTCAAAACTCAGAACATAATGAAGAATAATTCCCGGCGGCTACACTTCGTCAAGAGGCGTCACCGCCATATGAATTATCAATCTGCATCCTTATCACAACTGAACTATACGATAACACAGCACGAAGACTACACTACTTGATGTTGTGGCATTCTAACTCAGAACTAGCCCACATACGTGACTCACAAAGAAAACGTGCAAAAGGAGAATGTCCTTTACATGGGAGACAATCTGACGACACAATTACTGGCAACTACGAGCCATAACCCTTAAAAATCAAAATTTTCATAGTTATCTGATGAATTTATCTAACTCTGCCAAAAACTGTTACACCATCTCCGCTTGAATGTACACTACTATAACGCAATGACAGTATACTCGTATTTTATGTATACAGCATTTATACTAACATTCTTCATGTTGCGATTATCAATACATATCATGCAGTGTTATTATTGCCGCTAGAGGTATACGTATTTTTAGTATAATTAATACTGTTTTATTACTACCCTCAGCTCTGAGCTGTCGTCCATGGTGCTGATCTGCCGTCCATGGTGCTGATCTGCCGTCCATGGTACTGATCTTACGTCAATAGTGCTGATCTGCCCTCCATGGTGCTAATCTGCCGTCTACGGTGCTGATCTGCCGTCTACGGTGCTGATCTGCCGCCTACGGTGCTGATCTGCCCTCCATGGTGCTGATCTGCCGTCTACGGTGCTGATCTGCCGCCTACGGCCCTGAGATGCCGAGCGAACGAACTTTATTTGTTACGGATGAAGAGTTGGGCACCCAGGCCCGTCTGACATTCTGCCCTTTATCGCAAAACTTTATTCTGTTCCAGACATTCTACATTATTACTGCCATTATAATTATTTCATTAATTACAACACATTCATGTAATAAAAGAATCCACTTGCATTCAGTGCCTGTACTAAGGGTCTAAAATAATATGGAAATTTAATGAATTACGAAGGCACGTAATTGATATCAAACAGATATTGAAAATGTTTGTAGTTATTGGAAGGAACATAGCTTGTATTTTTTTAACATGGGAGGGTATTCCAAAGATGAGCAGCCGAGTAAGCTGTTTAAACAGATCAATGTCTAGATTTTGAAAGAAGAATGTTGTCTGAGCGCTGGCTAAACTTCTGAGTTAGATTTAAACAACGTCCATAGTTAAGACGTAGCAACGTTAGTTCGGTAGTAACATTCTGTGATGGAGTTCTAAGTTCGGTAGTAACATTCTGTGATGGAATTCTAAGTTCGATAGTAACATTATGTGATGGAATTCTAAGTTCGGTAGTAACATTCTGTGATGGAATTCTAATTTCGGTGATGGAATTCTAAGTTCAGTAGTAACATTCTGTGATAGAATTCTAAGTTCGGTAGTAACATTATGTGATGGAATCCTAAGTTCGGTAGTAACATTCTGTGATGGAATCTTAAGTTCGGTAGTAACATTATGTGATAGAATTCTATGACCTAGCTTGGCTTTGTTTAATAGAAACTTGTTTCTGGCAGGTAAAAATTCTGCTAATCTGTGGTCTGTGTATGATCTTTGTCACCAATAAACTTCACCTCGCATTTGAAGTAAGGCAGGCTTTCGTGTAGACACTGAATAACCATCCTAGATTGTGGAGCAACAAGCTAAATGATTTAGATGCAAACAGCAATTAAATGCTAGATCACGTGCAACGCACAACCAACACACCATTTGAATCATTTCTCTAAAAGCGCTGAAGGATATCCTGATGTCAAAGGGCGAGCATGTATGGGCATGCCCGGAGTGTAATAAGGCAACTCTTCGGGACCAGCTTTATAGTTAGGCTCTTTACAGCTTTCGGCCTAAGTGCGTTCGTATATGTGATTTGTAGAAAGTCTTCTTTATGTCTTGTATATGTGATATGTTGAATGCCTTCTTTGTGCCCTTATATATGTCATATGTTGAATGTCTTCCTTCTGTCTGTATATATGATAAGTTGAATGCCTTCTTTGTGTTTTTATATATGTGATATGTAGAATGTTTTCTTTCCGTCTTTGTATATGTGATATGTGGAATGTCTTCTTTCTGTCTGTATATATATGTGTGTGATATGTTGAAAGTCTTCTTTGTGTCTTTATATATGTGATATGTTGAAAGTCTTCTTTGTGTTTTGAACGATGACGTGCTTCATTCTTACTAATGGTCAAAGATCAACTGGCAGAGATCAAATGAATAACTGGGAATAGAATCATGGACTCCAGTAGAACAAAGAATCGCTTGACCGTTATTTTAAAAACAAAGACCTAATCCTTGGGGAGTCTCATGTCCCAGTGGTAAGAGTGTTTGTCTGGTGTCCCAGTGGTAAGAGTGTTTGTCTCGTGTCCCAGTGGTAAGAGTGTTTGTATCGTGGCCAAGTGGTAAGAGTGTTTGTCTGGTGTCCCAGTGGTAAGAGTGTTTGTATCGTGGCCCAGTGGTAAAAGTGTTTGTCTGGTGTCCCAGTGGTAAGAGTGTTTGTATCGTGGCCCAGTGGTAAGAGTGTTTGTCTCGTGTCCCAGTGGTAAGAGTGTTTATATCATGGCCCAGTGGTAAGAGTGTTTGTATCATGGCCCAGTGGTAAGAGTGTTTATCTTGTGCCCCAGTGGTAAGAGTGTTTATCTCGTGGCCCAGTGGTAAGAGTGTTTATCTCGTGGCCCAGTGGTAAGAGTGTTTGTATCGTGGCCAAGTGGTAAGAGTATTATCTTGTGGCCCAGTGGTAAGAGTGTTTATCTCATGGCCCAGTAGTAAAAGTGTTTATATCGTGGCCCAGTGGTAAGAGTATTATCTCATGGCTCAGTGGTAAGAGTGTTTGTCTCGTGGCCCAGTGGTAAGAGTGCTTTTATCATGGCCCAGTGGTAAGAGTGTTTGTATCGTGGCCTAGTGGTAAGAGTGCTTGTATCGTGGCCCAGTGGTAAGAGTGATTATCTCATGGCCCAGTGGTAAGAGTGTTTGTCTCATGGCCCAGTGGTAAGAGTGTTTATCTTATGGCCCAGTGGTAAGACTGTTTATCTCATGGCCCAGTGGTAAGAGTTTTTGTCTCGTGGCCCAGTGGTAAGAGTGTTTATATCGTGGCCCAGTGGTAAGAGTGTTTGACTCATGACTCAATGGTAAGAGTGTTTGTCTCATGACTCAGTGGTAAAAGTGTTTATCTTCTTGTGGCCATGTTTTCTACTGGAATCCAGAATTATATTCTCTTACTTTTTTGCCTTTCTCTCACGTCTAAAGTTCCTGTTAATTTTCCAGCCTAGTCTTATCATTTATTGCGCATGCAGGCCTGTCTACTCCGACTACTGAGAAAAATGGCACGCAAACGTGCCATGCTGGATAACGCTGGCGATCATCTCTCTCTCTCTCTCTCTCTGGTCCACGCCAATCAGGCGTTGACGTCCTTCCACACCTATGTGCCCTTTGCTCTGTCTATAAGCTGTGTGTTGGACTGTACTCCGTGCTACTCCTTTAGTCCGTCAAGTATCTTGTTTCTTTGTCTTCTTCTGTTCCTTTTCCTTCCAGTTTTCACATTTCTACTAGATGTTCCAGTTTGCCTCTTCTCAAAATATGTCCTAGAAATCTGGATTGTCTTTTTTTCTGAATTTTGTTGGCGATCCTGCTTCATGTGGAGCTTTATCTTGACACTGTCGTTTATATCTCGGGGTCCAGAGACATGATAATTAGCCTGGTATTTAAATAAGATAAGATAGCCTGGTCTTTAAGTTAGCCTGGTCATTAAAACAAGACACGGTAGCCTGGTCTTTAAATTAGACTGGTCTTTAGAACAAGATAAGTTAGATTGGTCTTTAAGTTACCCTGGTCTTTATAAACAAAATAAGTTAGACTGGTCTATAAGTTGGAGTGGTCTTTAGAGCAAGATAAGTTAGCCTGGTCTTTAGAATAAGATAAGATAGCCTGGTATTTAAAACTAGATACGTTATCCAGATCTTTAGAACAAGATAAGTTAGCCCGGTCTTTAAAAACAAGATACGTTAACCTGATAATTTATAAACAAGATAAGTCAGCCTGGTCTTTAAAAACATAATAAGTTACCTTGGTGTTTAGAACAAGATAAGTCAGCCTGGTCTTTAAAAACATAATAAGTTACCTTGGTGTTTAGAACAAGATAAGTCAGCCTGGTCTTTAAAAACATAATAAGTTACCTTGGTGTTTAGAACAAGATAAGTCAGCCTGGTCTTTAAAAACATAATAAGTTACCTTGGTGTTTAGAACAAGATAAGTCAGCTGGTCTTTAAAAACATAATAAGTTACCTTGGTGTTTAGAACAAGATAAGTCAGCCTGGTCTTTAAAAACATAATAAGTTACCTTGGTGTTTAGAACAAGATAAGTCAGCCTGGTCTTTAAAAACATAATAAGTTACCTTGGTGTTTAGAACAAGATAAGTCAGCCTGGTCTTTAAAAACATAATAAGTTACCTTGGTGTTTAGAACAAGATAAGTCAGCCTGGTCTTTAAAAACATAATAAGTTACCCTGGTGTTTAGAACAAGATAAGTCAGCCTGGTCTTTAAAAACATAATAAGTTACCTTGGTGTTTAGAACAAGATAAGTCAGCCTGGTCTTTAAAAACATAATAAGTTACCTTGGTGTTTAGAACAAGATAAGTCAGCCTGGTCTTTAAAAACATAATAAGTTACCCTGGTGTTTAGAACAAGATAAGTTAGCCTGGTCTTTAAAAACATAATAAGTTACCCTGGTGTTTAGAACAAGATAAGTTAGCCTGGTCTTTAAGTTACCCTGGTCTTTATAAACAAAATAAGTTAGACTGGTCTATAAGTTGGAGTGGTCTTTAGAGCAAGATAAGTTAGCCTAGTCTTTAGAATAAGATAAGGTAGCCTGGTATTTAAAACTAGATACGTTATCCAGATCTTTAGAACAAGATAAGTTAGCCTGGTCTTTAAAAACAAGATACGTTAACCTGATAATTTATAAACAAGATAAGTCAGCCTGGTCTTAAAAACATAATAAGTTACCTTGGTGTTTAGAACAAGATAAGTTACCCTGGTGTTTAGAACAAAATACGTTAGCCTGATCTTTAAAAATAAGATATATTACCCTGGTCTTTAGAACAAAATAAGTTGGCCTTGTCTTTTAAAAAATGTTAGCCTGGTCTTTAAAACACATGACTGCCTTATTAAACTGACATTTAGGCAAGTTCAGTATGAAATAACGGTCAGTTACCTTTAGATGCCTGCGGGCCTCAGGTTAGCAAACTATAGGCGAACAAGGCCCTGTCCCATCTCTCCTTTGGTGCTACAAGTAACAGATTCAATCTCGCTAACGGGGCAGGAAAAGACGGCAGGGAATGACGGTAGGGAATGACGGCAGGGAATGACGGTAGAGAATGACGGTAGGGAATGACGGTAGAGAATGACGGTAGGGAATGACGGTAGAGAATGACGGTAAAGAATGACGGTAGGGAATGACGGTAGGGAATGACAGTAGAGAATGACGGTAGGGAATGACGGCAGGCAATGACAGTAGAGAATGACGGTAGGGAATGACGGTAGAGAATGACGGTAAAGAATGACGGTAGGGAATGACGGCAGGCAATGACAGTAGAGAATGACGGTAGGGAATGACGGTAGAGAATGACGGTAGGGAATGACGGTAGAGAATGACGGTAAAGAATGACGGTAGGGAATGACGGTAGGGAATGATGGTAGAGAATGACGGTAAAGAATGACGGTAGAGAATGACGGTAGGGAATGACGGTAGGGAATGACGGTAAAGAATGACGGTAGGGAATGACGGTAGGGAATGATGGCAGGGAATGACGGCAGGCAATGATGGTAGGGAATGACGGTAGAGAATGACGGTAGGGAATGACGGTAGGGAATGACAGCAGGCAATGATGGTAGGGAATGACGGTAGAGAATGACGGTAGGGAATGACGGTAGAGAATGACGGTAGAGAATGACGGCAGGGAATGACGGCAGTGAACGACTGCAGACATCGACATACAAATAAATGTCCCCCAAGGCACTAGAGTCCACTAAGGATGCGTTGTGTCCTTCCTCCCCTACCCCCCCCCCACTTTTTTAGTTTCATTGTCGTAACCCACTCACTATCCGACACGGTTTTTGTGCTTCAGCACCTTCGTCGCATCGGTAGCAAAAAAAGAGCACCTTGCGGGGATTTGCAGGAAGACAGAACAAGAACAAGGGGGATTAACGTGCGTAAAAATAGCACACAGAACCCGATAAACAGAACAAAAACACTGAGCTCGTGTTAACGAGACTGTCATTAGAATCATTCAGTTTTTTTAAGGAAAAACAGAGTTAGGAAAACAAAAATAATCTTTCTAATCACCTTTTACCTGTCCTTAGCTTTGTGTTTCTGGAACGCTTGGGCCGATGACGTCACAGAGAGCAAATTAGTCTCCCGATTCAAACTTTCTCCATAGAAACACCCCCCACCTTCCCTCTGTTATTCCAGATATTTAAGTGTTTATGGAAATCAGAGGCAACACGTGACCTGCCAGATCGTGCGAGTTATTCATTACTGACAGACCAGCTTCTGCCAGATTAATGCAGGTATTCAGAGCACGTCACGCCTCACAACGGAGCACGTCACGGCCCGACAATGGAGCACGCCACGAATTGACGCGCTCTTCTTGAGCTCTGACTGTTGCAAGTCCTAGCTCCTTCCATCAAGTCTGCTGATGATCGGAAGCTCTGCAAACATGCGATAGGGGGAAATAAAAATGTTCTTGTTTGTCTCGATGAACCCAGACTGACCTCAAACCCCCAGTTTGTTTTTGTTTGTGCTTTCCTTTCGTTTAAACTGGATGAACTTTTGTTCAGATAGTTTTCACTTTTATTATCGAAACATCGTTAATTTTGAAAATGTGGATACAGAAAGGCATACCTCAGAGTGGAACAAGATGAAGAATGAAAAAAAAAAAATACCTGTTACAATTTCGAGCATAAATGTGTGCCAGAATAATGGGCATATTTTCATGACATCGTGATACAGTACTGATACAGTAAAGTGGCCAATCATCCCGTATTATGCGAGACAGTCTCTTATTTTCAGGATTTTTCTCTGGAATCATTTTTTTTTTAGTCGAGACACATAAATATTAAAACACACGTCCCGTATTGTTCAGTATTCTCATCTCATCATTGCATGTTCGGAAATACCCTAAACTATCTTAGTGGAAGTGGAGCTATTTTGGTAAAAAAAAAAAATTCCCTCCGTGGAGATATAAGTGGGCTTGATTGACACATCTGTAAGAAACGTTATAAACCTGATCTACTGACTAAAATGTAAATTCACCTCTATTCCCCCCCCCCCCCCCCCGAAATATAGTCAGGTTAGACACAACCTATTATAAAGAGAACTACAGAACTCCCTACGTCATTAAAGAAAGTATCCCTCTGAGCCTCTTTTTCCAGACAAGCCTTTTTAAACTCGTTACACTCTAGTAGGGCCACCCCCCCCCCCCCAAATCCGGAATTCACTGCTAAATCTTTGCGTTTTCCATCAAATCTGTGGAAGACCAAAAGCGAAATGAGAGCGCGAGTGAAGCACAACTAATATAGAACTAACTTTTTATGCTGAAGGAACTGGACCCCCAGCCTAACTCCAGAATACTTGCATAATTCCAGCAGAAAACTGGTTACCTGACTCTTGTGTTGGGGAACAAAGGTGGCTCTAGCAGACGATCTTGAAGCTGAAGCCCTCAGAGTGAAGACTAGTTTATCATGACCTGGAAGTTAGTGGCTTGAACTCTATCCCTGGACAGCGCCTGGGTGGCTCAGTGGGTAGGTCGTTCGTCTTTCATGACTGTATGGGTAAAAGGTAAACGGTAAATTTCCCGTTTCCATGCCATTAAGACATATTGGAGAATACGGTCTAAGGCCCGTATTTTCCATGACCTTCGGCGCATAATAAAAGTGTGATGTAGTCAGTATCACGCCTGGCCACTTTACCTTCCTAGATTTCTCTGGTATCCATTTCTAGAGGCTGACTGTATGGGTGCTTCGACAAAAGCTAGAGAAGCCCCATCCAGCCAGCTGTAGAAACTAGCACCCAGCTTCTTCAGAAGTAAAGGCACCCCAGCCTGGTGCTGACCATATGACCCTCTAGTGTGCTGACAGATATGGACACTAACGCCAGATTCTAAGGTGCCACTATGGGAGTAAGATAAGGAACGCCAGATTCTAAGGTGCCACTATGGGAGTAAGATAAGGAACGCCAAATTCTAAGGTGCCACTATGGGAGTAAGATAAGGAACACCAGATTCTAAGGTGCCACTATGGGAGTAAGATAAGGATGCGTTACCTTTACACCAGAAAAAAAAACTTGCAGGCTTTAGCATGTCAAGAGTATTAGAGAACTGAAGGGGCATATAAAAAGATGGGACAATAAATTGAACTGTACAAGCACACGTACTGCGAAACATAAATCTTTGTTCAAGACACTGTTAACTAAGAATACCGTGTATCGAATAGTCATATCTTCCACTTCTAAAATTTGTCTGCTGGATCTTCTTCTTTTCTTCTTGTTCTTCTTCTTCCTCTTCTTCTTCTTCTTCTTCTTCTTCTTCTCCTTCTTCTTTTTCTTCTTCTTCTTCTTCTTCGAAATTATTTTAATGTTTGTTAAAAATATATGTTAGAAGATCTGTACTGACACTGTACATTTGTTTATGTATATGTCTGTGTGTGCGTGTATGTGTGTGAGTGCTATTTTATTAGGTTAATTACTTCTTCTCTTTTACTCTGAATGTAATAGTTTAATCTTACATTCTTTTGATATGTCTTTTTCCTAGTGTAATTTGTATAATTGTATTAAATCGAGTGTGTGGGAAGAATGAAAGATGGAGTGATGAAGGGCAGAATGTAAGACTGGCCTGCGTGCCCAATTCTTTACCCTTTAAAAATAAAGATCGTTCATTCATCCTTCTTCTTCTTCTTCATCATCATCGATCTCCTTCTAACAGAGAGGTAATGTCCTTTGCAGCCGATGCTGTGAAGATGTTGATCCCCAGCATTGTGTCGGACTGGCAGTTGGTCACGGCAACTATTTTTTTTCAATCCCAGGGTACAGCTAAAAAAGCAGAGGTTGTGCAGTACTTCTTTATCAGACTCCACTGCCATGAGAATGCGTTAGCCAGGATATGCCGGTTACTGGGGATACCATCCCAGTTTTGGGACAGGGTCTTGGTCAGCTATGATTTGCCCACCCTGATGCCAGCATGTTATCTCATTCATTCATTTATTTGTATGTCCCTTGCGGAACTTTGTCTCCCTAACAGCACTCCTGTAGGCCTCTTGGTTGTGAGCAAGATGGCCTGCTGCTGATGCATCCATTTGCAGATCATCAGCGATGTCTTGCAGCCATCTTCGCTTTGGTCTTCTTTTCTTTCTTTTTCCCATTATGTACCCTTCCAAGACGGTCTTCTCTAGATTATCACGACATTTAATGTGTTCAAAATATCCACGTTTTCTTTGTTTAATCTTCTTCACTAGCCAGCCTTCTTCAATATTAAGTTCTTGTAGTATGGATATATTTTTTCTCTTTTGTATCCATGATATCTGAAGACCTCTTCTGTAGCATTTATTCAAAGGCTTTTATATGTTTCTCAGCTGTTTTGTTAAGTGTCCAGGTCTCACAGGCATATGTTGTGATGGGAAAGATGCATGCCCTTAAAAAATCTTATTTTTGTGGTTCTGTCTGTTCCTCTCCACAGATTCTTTAGTTGTTTTACTTTCTGAAGAGCGATAGATGTCCTCCTTTTAATTTCCCTCATTATATCTTCATTATTAGTTAGTAGTAATCCAAGATATTCAAAACTTTCAACTTCTTCCAGTTTTTCCTCATTGATACATATTTCAGCTGCTTTGATTGCTTTGTCATTTGTCAATGTAGCTTGTCATCTATAATTCGCTTATTCCAAGACGGATAGCACTTTCCTCCCCATCTTGTCCCGATAGACAGGACTCAGAATTTGTCCGGATTAATCAAGGCTAGAACTTTTCCACAAAGACGTAGCTTTGTTCATATTCTTACCCTGGCAACCACAAATACACAAATTCATACGCAGAAAGAAAAAGTTCCGAATTTTCAGAAAATCTCGTGAAAACGGAAGCTCAAACATTCTAATTGTTTCTACTATTTGAATTCAGAAACTGTTTTTCTTTCACCGCTGACGATAAGAGTGATTTTTATTCCTGTCAGTGTTAAAAAAATAAGAATAAAGCAACACTTGCCCCCAACCTGCCATCCCCCGGCGTTATCCGGGTAACTGATGTTATTTTTAGAAAACTTGACGTTTCTGCATTTCCTTTTCTCCTGGCTTCCGGTTTCAGCGGCCATTTATGTTTTTACAAATTATGATACACCGGACGCTGAATTCTGTTTTCCTGGCACGTGGTGTCACACATAATCGTCGGAGCAAATGAAGGAACTCATTCTTAATTTTGATAGTTATTTCAACAAGAACGAAATTTACTCTCCGCTGGAGAATATGACAGAACTTCGAGCTTCCATACATTATGAGATGCATAGCTGACTTGACTTTGGTCATATCGAAATAAATTTAAATGAAGGAAAAAAAAAACAGAAAGTTATCGGATACATAAGTCACCATTTATGAAACTGAAAAATATATTATACAATAAAGTTCTGTCGATGGATACCAAAAAAGAGAATTGTTCAGTGTTACATCAAGCCCATATTGTTATAAAGATGAGAAGCATGGACTCAAAATCTAGTGGAAGCAGTGGAGTTTTGGTTCCTAAGAAGAATGATGAGAATACCATGGACATTCAAGAAAACAAATGAAGAGGTTCTAAATGATGCAAGGCATAAGGAGAGAAATGATGACAAAATTCAGAACACGACAGTCCAGGTTTGTAGGAAATGTTCTGAGAGAAGGCAAACTGGAACTCCCAGTGACAACAGGAAAACTAGAGAGACACAAAAGGACAGAGGAAGGCAAAAAAGCAGGATACTTGAGGAACTAAAAGAGTGGCATGGAGCACCGTCCAACGTAGATCTTATAGATAGAGGAAAGGACAGGTGGTTGTGGAATTTGTTGACCACCAACGCCTGAATGGCATGGATCAGAAATAGACAGACAGACAGACGGACGGATGGACAGACAGACGGACGGACGGACAGATAGATAGATAGATAGATAGATAGATAGATAGATAGATAGATAGATAGATAGATAGATAGATAGATAGATAGATAGATAGATAGATAGATAGATAGATAGATAGATAGATAGATAGATAGATAGATAGATAGATAGATAGATAGATAGATAGATAGATAGATAGATAGATAGATAGATAGGGTATATCTGTCAGGTCACTTTTACGTAAACTTTTATGCTCAGTTTTGGGTATTTTGATGATCTTGACAAGGTCTGGACCGACACTGAAGCCAGCCTAGAAAGCTGGGAAAGACCTCGTGCGGTAACAGCTGCTCTTAAAATTTGGGTAGGAGGCTGCTGTGGTTCTATGGGTAGTAGGTACTCTGATACCTGGAGTAACAGGTGGTAGGTACTCTGATACCTGGAGTAACAGGTGGTAGGTACTCTGATACCTGGAGTAACAGGTGGTAGGTACTCTGATACTTGGAGTAACAGGTGGTACGTACTCTGATGCCTAGAGTAACAGGTGGTAGGTAGATACCTGGAGTAACAGGTGGTAGGTACTCTGATACCTGGAGTAACAGGTGGTAGGTACTCTGATACCTGGAGTAACAGGTGGTAGGTAATCTGATACCTGGAGTAACAGGTGGTAGGTACTCTGATACCTGGAGTAACAGGTGGTAGGTACTCTGATACCTGGAGTAACAGGTGGTAGGTACTCTGATACCTGGAGTAACAGGTGGTAGGTACTCTGATACCTGAAGTAACAGGTGGTAGGTACTCTGATACCTGAAGTAACAGGTGGTAGGTACTCTGATACCTGGAGTAACAGGTGGTAGGTACTCTGATACCTGGAGTAACAGGTGGTAGGTACTCTGATACCTGGAGTAACAGGTGGTAGGTACTCTGATACCTGGAGTAACAGGTGGTAGGTACTCTGATACCTGGAGTAACAGGTGGTAGGTACTCTGATACCTGGAGTAACAGGTGGTAGGTACTCTGATACCTGGAGTAACAGGTGGTAGGTACTCTGATACATGGAGTAACAGGTGGTAAGTACTCTGATGCCTGGAGTAACAGGTGGCAGGTACTCTGATACCTGGAGTAACAGGTGGTAGGTACTCTGATACCTGGAGTAACAGGTGGTAGGTACTCTGATACCTGAAGTAACAGGTGGTAGGTACTCTGATACCTGGAGTAACAGGTGGTAGGTACTCTGATACCAGGAGTAACCGGCTGCTATGATACTTGGTTCATAGAACCTGGCGAGGAATAGGTTTTGGCGCCAGCGGGCCGCTGTACTTCCTCTAAGCGTGGATCACACCGGATAGAGGATGCAGACGGGAAAATCCAGTGTCTGTGGAGGCAGAGGTTCAGGCTTTGACTGCCGAGAACTCTTCTGGCTGTGATGTGGTCATCTGCACAGATGGGCCCGTTGTCAGACAAATCTCTCGAGCTCTTACTGAGCAGATCGGAGGGAGAACGCTGATGGAAGACAGTGGTGGTTCTGCTTTGACTACAACTAGCCTGAGCTTGGGGGTCATGGCAGTCACATGACAGGAGACAAGGACCTTCACCCAGGCTTGTATTCTCAGTGATTGCATGAATGTGCTGAGGAAGATTGAGCCGGGTTGGCTGCCAGGCACTGGTTGGAGTCACTGAGAAGGTCAAGGTTGACAAAAATATGCGGTCATTTTCATGCCAGGTCATGCGAGGGTGAGAGGTAATGAACGAGCGGACAGACTTGCTGACATGGATACAGTGGAGGGTGGAAAGCCAATGGACTGGGTAGATATCCTGAATGCACTCAGAGAAGCTGGTCGAACCGCCGATCCAAGCAACAGTTCTAAATCTGCAGCCATGAACAGATTGCTGGAACATAACGTCAGACGTGACGTGGCCAGACAAGAGCGCTACAGTGGGAAACAGACTGGTTAATCCACGCAGAACTGACATCATCAGCCGGCAGACACTGGTGGAAATATTGAAGATGGGATCAGAGCACTTATGGACTAATCGTTATATGCGCAATGAGGATGATCCATCGACTAACTAACTATGATACTTGGGGTAATAGGGTGCTGTGATACTGCTGGCAAAAACAGGGTGAAACGATACTGCGGGGTAACACGGTGCTATGATACTGCGGTTAACAAGGTCCTATGATACTGCCGGTAGCGGCCTGCTATGATACTGGGATTAACAGGGTGTTATGATACTGCGGGTAGCGGCCTGCTATGATACTGGGGTTAACAGGGTGTTATGATACTGCGGGTAGCGGGCTGCTATGAACTGCGGGTAACAGGGTGCCATGATATTGGGGTAGCAGACTGCTATAATACCGCGGGTAACATGGTGCTATGATACTGTGTGTAGCAAGGCTGCTGTGATACTTGGGATAACAGACTGCTATGATACTTCGGGTACCAGACTGCTATGATGCCTCTTCAAATGCACTGCTATGATATTTTCCGAAAACAGACTGCCATATTTCAGGTAGCAGGCTAAAACCCTGCTAAAGACAAAGACTTTCACAATATTAAAGTCTAGTTCATGAAGCAGGATTTGCTTCAAGAAGGAATGAAAGAATAACACGCGCGCTATAGAAAAGCCATGCACCTAGTACCTTCTGGGGAGGAGAAAAAAGAAATGTATTCAGTCATTCAACCAGTCTGGGTGAAGTAAAGAGGGACGAAACAATCGCCTGTCAAGGATTGTGATTGATTCCTTTTAATGATTTGCTGGCGTCGCCATCAGTTCATGTGTCTCCTCTATAAAAAGCCATAGAATTAACTCCCTTATCAATGCATATTTCTTTTTAAAAAATACCTCTTGTCATTAGAATGAACTGAACGTGAGTTGCTTCCCTTGCTAGCGTGAGAATCTGAACATTTGCCTTCTTCTTTCTCGGATTTGTTTTTTCTCTTCTTGTGCAGCTTTTTTCACTTTTTTTGCTTTGTTGAAGTGTACACTTGGTCACTCAGTTCATGCACACTAAAAGTTCATGCAAAATAAAAGTTCATGCAAACTAAAAGCGCATGCAGACTAAAAGTTCATGCAAACTAAAAGTTCATGCAAACTAAAAGTTCATGCAAAATAAAAGTTCCTGCAAACTAAAAGTTCATGCACAATAAAAGTTCATGCAACTTTGACACAAGCCCGTCTTGTCTCGAGCTTTGTGTTATGGCCTTTTCCTTTGGTGATCTGGCGGGCAGCTGTGTGAATGTTTATCTCTCTCCTAAAATGGAATTTTCTTCACCTCTGTCTTTCCACCTTCATTTTGTTCATAAGTAAAGACTTATACCTTCATCCTGCCCTGTACCAGACTTGTCCGCCCTCCTTTTCTTTAAACTCAGCCTCTCTTGCAGTCTTTTACGCAGGGAAAAACCCCTACCTCTTGCAATTCTGTCTCTCTTTTGCTTCAGCTATGAAGGTCATTTGAATGTCACGACTAAGATTCGGGTACGGCACTTAAATGTGACAAGCAGAAGGGGGGGGGGGAAATCACAATTCGATGTAACCCCCAGACACTGTCCTGTGACCTCCCTCCCATGATCTCCATCCCACTACCTCCCTCCCACTTCCTCCCTCCCACTACCTCCCTCCCACTACCTCCCTCCCACTTCCTCCCTCCCATTACCTCCCTCCCACTACCTCCCTCCCGCTTTCTCCCTCCCACTACCTCTCTCCCACTACCTCCCTCCCACTTCCTCCCTCCCATTACCTCCCTCCCACTACCTCCCTCCCGCTTTCTCCCTCCCACTACCTCCCTCCCACTTCCTCCCTCCCACGACCTCTCTCCCACTACCTCCCTCCCACTTCACGGTCAAAGCTGAGACTGACACGCCATAGATTCATTTGCATTAAATGTAATCCCGCTTAGCAAGAGAAATGTGCTTCTTAATTCTATTCCTTCAGACTTCCTATTCTTCCTCTTCCACTTCTTCTTCTTCTTTATTATTATTATTATTATTATACCATTATCACCACCACCATCACCATAATCAACATCATAATCTTTGTTGTGGTGTGGGGTGCGGGCAGAGATGATAATTATGATACTGAGAGATGACGATGTCCTTGAGCACGTGGTTGTCGTTGTCCTGGTGATGATGAGTGCCTGTGGCCGATGGTTTCGTCGACAGGGAGGATAGCAGGACAAAGACTGGCGACCCGTGACTTTTTTTCTAGACGCTGAGGACTTCCGACCTACCTTAACCCTAACCAAGGGAACTCAGGTGTGTAACCATTAATCTCGTCGTGGCCCTAAGCCGGCTCATTCTCCCATTCGCGCCAGCACAAAAAATTATAAATAAGACAATAAACTGAGATACATAGGTTAGCTGCCATGGACAACAAGGTTTATTGTGATTTTACACAGACTTGCCCCCCAGTTTAGCCAGAAACTCTTGATGTAACACAGGAGACTAACTGTTCATGACCCCGTATTATTCCCACACGACAGCTCCTAACAGTTCGTTCCTAAAGCATTCGCTTAATAACCTCCTCATAAACATAGCTATCTCGCTCAAGAACATGAGTTATCTCCTCCTTAAAACACAGTTGCCTTCTCCTCATACCACAACACAGTGATCTCTTCAAATTATCTCCTCAACAAAACATAATCTCCCAGTAAAGTCAACAAAAAACAAACCATGATGATCTCCCCCTCAAAAACAAGGTTATCTTCTCTTTATAGCATAACGATACCCTTCTCAAAACACCCAGGACAGACAACAGCAAACTACTTTCTGCAGGCTATGTCCTGAAGTTGGAGGCAAATAAACAACTACATTAGATTTCGTTCAATAAATCTTACAACTTAATACATCAGTGCTCTCATAGCCTAGAAAGAATTTAAAAAGTAAAGATAGTCCCATAGCATTTCAAATGCCGTAGGGGGTGAAGCGTTAGAGACCTCATTATGCTGGGTCATCAGCGTGTGAGGTAGGGTGACCAGTTCCTTTCCTCGCTGCCTTTACTTCCCAGATTTTCTCTGGTACCCATTTTACGAGGCTGAGTCGACCTCAGGGCCGTACTGGTCGGAAAAAAAATCCCGCTCAGCTGGGGATTCGAACCCTCGACCATTTGGTTGCTAGACGAGTGCTCTAACCACTACGCTAGCCGGCCCCAGAAAGAATTTACATGTGATAATTTTAGTTTAAACATGCTGAAGCACAACAGAAAATCACCTAATATCGACAACACGTGATCCCTATTCCCCCACGTGGAAGACCTTATTTCGCCATACTTGATAAATGAAAATATCAGAATACTGGGTTCTGTAGGGTCCTATAAATCATAAGATAATATCTCGTGTACAAATAAATATGAAATATAGTAATGAAACTTAATAAAAGTTATCCATCTTCGAACATGTGTTATTTCTTAACTCGGCGTCAAATTAACGCTGGAAAAACTACGTTTGCAAAGATCTTGATCTTACATTAAAATAACACAAAATAAATAGCATAATCGCATCACGATGTTCTAAATACACGAGTTGAATTAAGAAAATGTTGTCGGTAAAGTCTTCAGTTATTTCTAGTGGAGTTCGATTCCGCATTTGTCCGTCAGACGTTAACTCTTGAGGGTTGTGGTTACTGGTCTCAGGCCAGATCTCACATCTTGCCTGATCGACAGCGGATTAGAGAATGTCTCTCTTCTTCTCGATAGGGAATCATGTAATCACTCAGGCACGAGAGTTCATATGACCAATCGTTTGTTTGTTTTTTTTTAATGGACCTATCCCGTACAATTTTAATCTCGTAAAATAATTTGAGACGGGTCACACGGTGAACTGCCTCATCATCATCATCATCATCATCATCATCATCATCACCATCACCATCATCATCATCACCACCATCATCATCATCATCATCATCATCATCACCGCCACCACCCCCGAAGCAAGCTTCTCCATAAAGCTCAATCTTGTAATATTTTTAACTGGTTTACTGGTTTCTCCAGCGCAAACATAGACTCAGGCCGTCCGAGGCGTGCTCTGTCAGTCTTCCTCTGCGTTTCTTTTCATGTCCTTTCTTGCCATTGTGATGTTTTCACTTCCTAGCCTTCGCCATTTTAAGTTCGGTTAATTTTGATCATTTTCTTGAAATTGTTGGATATGCACTTTTAAAAATCTTCAACGACTTTTGTTGCTTGTTCTTCAGTGATAAATAATAGTGTTATCTTTAGATGTGAGAGGACGATAAATGATTAACGAATGACTGTGACTTTTTGATGTGAGAGGAAGATAAATGATAAAAGAATGACTGTGACTTTTTGATGTGAGAGGAAGATAAATGATAAACGAATGACTGTGACTTTTTGATGTGAGAGGAAAATAAATGATAAACGAATGACTGCGACTTTTTGATGTGAGAGGAAGATAAATAATAAAAGAAGATGTGAGAGGAAGATAAATAATAAAAGAAGATGTGAGAGGAGGTTAAATCATAAAAGAAAGACTGTGACCCGAACATGGACTCCGGTAGGACAAGCAACCGCTTTGCCACGAGAAAACAATGAGTATCCACACAGAATATTAGACTTGTCTTGTCTTGTCTCGTCTCCTTCCTCGTGTACCTTTCGGTGATGAGAGAACAAATAGACGTCCTGACAGGGCTCGACGATTTGCTACATCTAATGGGATATCTTCTTCTTCTTCTTCGTTCGCATTGTCTATCTATACCTGCAGTCCTGTCTCTTGGATAAATTTCACTGTTTTTTTTAAATTCATGTATGGAACCGTAGAGCTTATCTTCTTTAGTGGTTTCACTGGGCCAGTAATTATTTCTCAGTGTTTCATAGTTGGTGCAATTCTGGAGGATATGTTCCACAGTTTGGGGCACCTGGGCACATGTACACAGATTAGTAGTACCAACCTTAAACTTTGTATACATATGACTTCGGAGTCGGCTGTGTCCTGTTCGGAGACGGAAGATGGTGACTTGTTCCTTTCTGTTTAACATGTGATAGTCATCATGTGGTGGTGTTTGTGGCTTCCTGTAGGTTTTTATCATGTTTTTCTTCTGATTATAGGTGACTGGTATGTCTGGTTGCTCCATTTCAGTGCCCTCTTTGGCCAGATGGTCAGCTTTCTCATTGCCTGGTATCCCACAGTGGGAGGGAATCCATTGCAAAGTGACTCCATGTTGTAAGCCAATTTTTGACAAGGCATCCTTAAGGTCTGGTAGTTTGTTGCACTGAAGAGCTTCCATTACTGATCTTGCATCTGTGAGAATTACTACAGGACATGTATCAATATGGAGTCTGATAGTTTTTCAACTGCAGCAATAATTGCCCTAACTTCTGCATCAAAGTTGTTGCAGTATTTTCCAGTGGGTATGGAAATCTTGTCAGTGGTGTTGTTTGGATATTCAATATATGCTCCTGCCCCTCCATTCTTTATGGCATTATGTGCAGATCCATCTGTATACACACGTATCCAGGTGTCACATGGATATTTGTCATCTAGAACACTAAGTGTGGCTGTTATCTTACAAGACTGCACTGCATCTCACCATTCTGCACACCTTTCACTTCAGTCTGAATAGTTATTTGTGTATAATCTGCTTCTTTCCATGGTGTATGTTCTGGTACAGATGATAATGGAGCGACTACAGTTGGAAGGTCAGGTATCAGCTTACGCATACGCTTGGCCTGATGAATGAAGCTGCTTCTTTTAAGCCGTCTTAATGCCAAGTTATTGAATCTCTCCTTCAGGGGATGGCTTACAGAGCTGAGGAATTTCTCTCCCATGGTCATGACCTTTGTGTCTCTACGTTCCTTCAGCGCTTGAACACCAACTATTTTCTGCATTTCTACTATTGGTGTGGACCTCATGGCACCTGTGATAATCCGTAGTGACTGATTTTGAACCTTGTCTAGATTATGCAGCGTAGTGTTTGATGCTGTGCACCAAGATGTTGAGCCATATTCTAAATGTGGTAGAATATTTTGCTGATATACATTCTTGAGGATTCTTTCACTAGCTCCCCATGTGGTTCCACTTAATTTTCTCAATATGGCTAGTTTTCTTCTGGCTTTTGCTTCTGCACTGTTGATGTGTTGTTTCCAAGTCAGTTTTGAGTCAAGAGTCACAAGAGGTTAGTTGTCCATCCTTAAGGATATTTCATTTACAAAGATCTTACCTGCTTTCTGTTTAGATGAGAGGGTGAACAGAGTGGTACTTGATTTCTCTGTGTTGATATTTACACACCATTTGTTTGTCCATGATGTCAAGATATCTGCTGCTCTTTGGAGTCTCTGTGTAGCAACTGTCGCATATTCATCTGTACACCACATGACCAGATCATCTGCATACAGTGCCGCTTTGATTCCATTGGGAAGTTCCTTGACCAGGTCATTAATGAATACAAGGAATAGTGTAGGCGAAAGGACCCATCCTTGTGGTACACCGTGTCGCAAAAGTACTTTCTGGCTTTTGTGTCCATCCATTACTACTCTAGCTCTTCTATTGTGTAAATAGGACTTTATCCAGTTGTACAGTCTTCCATTCACATTGCAGTTTCTTAGTTTCCACAGCAGACCTTTTTTCCATACTTTATCAAAGGCTTTCTTTAGGTCTATCCACGCTGCTAGTACAAGGTTTTTCTCTTGGAATGCATCCTCAATCTCTTGAGAGAGATAGGTCACTTGATCTTCCGTACTGTAGTACTGCCTAAATCCTGCTTGTTGTGGAACGATAAGGTTTTCACTTTCTAGGTACCATTTTAGCCTCAGGTCAATGATGCGTTCCATCGTTTTGCATAGGCAGCTAGTGAGACTGATTGGCCTGTAGCTGGAGGCAGTATCACTGTTTTTCTCTGGCTTTAGAAGTGGTACCATGCTTGCTTTCTTCCAGATTTGAGGTAACTTACCTGTGCTCCAGCATATATTGAAAATATCCAACAGCTTTCCCATTGCTGCCATTCTCAGGTTCTTGATCATTTCATTGGACACTCCATCTGGTCCTGGTGATTTCCTTGGTTTCAGTTTACTGACTGCTAGGTCTAACTCACTGCGTGTGATTGGTACATCCATGACCTCCACTTTTCTGACTTGTTCCTCTTCCTTCTGTGGGTCAGTGAGCACTGTATGCTCTTTCTCTGGATGGATATCAATGTTGCAGTCCTGTGCAAACATGCGAGCAAAGTGATCTGCTACCTGCTTACCTGTAAGAGTTTTCCCATCCTCTATTAGTGTAATCTTTGTACTTCTTCCAGTACTCTCATCATTTAACTGTTTGATTAGTTTCCACAGTTTCCTTCCATCCTTTTCAAAGTTTAGGGACTCTGTTTTCTCTCTCCAACTTTCCCGTCTGGCTTGCAGCTTTGCTCTCTGAAATTTGGCCTTAGAATGTTGGTAATTATTGTGGTGTTCTTGGCATAGTCTATTTTCTGCTTGCTTCCGAGCTGCTTCCACGTCATCATGGAGTTTTCCCAGCTCACTAGACCAGTATGGTTTATAGTCCCTGCGAGCTCCTCTGGGAATGGTTTCACGGGCGGCCTGAAGGTTACAAGCATTGAATTCCTTCACTATGCTGTTAATATCCTTACCTTCTATGGACAGCTGTCCCACCAGGATACCTGTACGATGTCTGTACATTGTCCAGTTTGCTTTTTTATAGTTCCATCTGGGGAGAGGGCTACTGGTGTTAAGGAGTTCATTTTCTATTGTCAGGAAGACTGGTCGATGGTCGTTACCTCCAAGTTGTTTTCCACCTTCACGTGTAATGTTCCACTTCAGATCTGGAGACTGGAAAGCCAGATCTGGTGTTGAGGTTGTATGCCAAGCCCTTGAGTAAAATGTTGGGGCATCCATTGGCTGGTTGATCAGGAGAAGTCCATTACCATCCTGCCAGCTCTCAACTTCCTCTTCTCTCTTGTCTATGTGGTCATAGCCCCAGCTCTGGGAATGGCTGTTAAAATCGCCACAGATCATCAGTCTCTCTTTGTGTGGGATTGTTTCTAAAGCAAATGGGCGATCATTAGGACAGTAATAGTTAAGGAGGTGGAAATCTGTATTACAACTCTTTAGATGGATCATCTGATATTCGGCTCCTTCCATGTACACTCCCACCTGACATGCGCTGATGTTATTCTTAACAAGTGTGAGTACTCCTCCTTTTCTTCTGTTCTGTCGGTCTGATCTAAAACACTGGTAGCCTCTGATTTTAAAGGCGGCATCTTTGGTTAGGTGTGTCTCCTGTATGCACCACATACTTACCTGCTCTGTAAAAAAGTATGTTCTCTAGTTCTACCTTTTTTGCTATAGCCATCTCTAACACTGCTGACACCCTCAGCATTCCACTGCATTATTTTAAGTTCTTGCTTTTTGGCTGTTTTCTTCTGTTGTATTTTTTGGCCAGTAGCTCTACTCTCATGTCTCCTGACTCCACAAGACGAACTGAGAGGACCTCCAGTAGCATTGGGTGGACCCTTTCGAGGCAGGGGGCCCGGCACTGCACCTGCCTGGTTAGTCTTCACAGGGCGAGCACCATGTTTGAAAACTGCAGATAGAGACATTTCATTAGCGATAATGCGTGTTACCCTGATTTTTGCGATGCGCCTTTTGGCTGGGTAACTCCGACTTCAGCAACTTTCCTTGCTAGGGCAGACTGTGGTCTTGCTCGGACTGCCATGAAGACAGTGTGGCTGGCCTGGCCAAAAGTTTGTTTTCCAGCCTCTGGTGGCTGTATGTAAGTCCCTTCTCCATGTCAGATGATTTGGAGACAGTTCCACAAAGACACTCCGACTTTGAGATGAGGAATCTGATGAGTGCTTCAACGATATCCATTCCCTGCCACCTATAGTCTACTGGCTCTGTTTTGTTTACATCATTCTGATAGCCACTGTTGTAAAGACCCATAGGCTTGTCACGTCCTGGATTCATTGGTTTCACACCAGACTTCCCTCATCCCCGCCAGAGATCTCCATGTCCTCATCCATCCACCAACCTGACATTACATTTTACAAAAATAACAATTAAAATTAGTGTTGATTGCTACAAGTTTCTGGGCTACAGAAGTAGGTCAGAGTTTTTAAGCAAACAGATCTATGTTCCCTGTCTCACAAACACTATGTTAAGATAAGTGTGTTCTTAACACAGTTGTTCCCAGGGGAATAATGGGATATTTAATTCTTCTGTAGTTTCCTCTCTCCATCTCCTGCGTGGGCGGCCTCTTCCTCTGTTACCTATAAATCTTAGTGTGAATGTTATCTGTGATATACTGTCTGGCGGTAACCATGTAACATGGCCGAACCATTTGACGTGATGTTCCTGGATATAGTGTAATACTCCAACCTTTGCCCTGATGGTGTCATTTCTTATTTGGTCTGTTTTTGTCACATTTAGTATTCTCTTTAAACATCTCATTTCTGCTGCGAATATTTTTCTTTTCTTTTTGGCTGTTAGTGTCTATGTCTGTGTTGTACCCGGGATCTGCAAAGAATAGGACCACTGTACCCTACCACGCATGATCGTAAAAGGCGACTAAGGAGGGTTCAGCATAGGGCCAGCAACCCTGTCTGGTGAAAAAAAAACTATCAGACTGCTACAGAAACAGAAGCAAAGGAAAAAACAAATTCAGGTGGAAGGAGAAATGCTTATCAGGAAACTCAGCCCATGAAGGTTGTGGATGAAAGCCAACCACTGGAAGTCCCCAGCCCGACTGCAGACCTCCTGGAACCTAAACACAAGATGCAAATAGGCAGCTGGAATGTAAGAACACTTAACCAGACTAGAAAAATAGCACAAATCATCAAGGAAATGCACAGATACAAACTAGACATACTAGAAATACAAGAAGTAAGATGGACAGGACAAGGCAGAAGGAAATTAACAACACAGCACACAGAAGATACAATAACATGGTCAGGTAAAGAAGATCATCATGAAGGGGGAGTAGCATTGATTATAACAAAAGAAGCATCAAGAGCATTGCTGAAATGGACCCCTATAAATGAGAGAATATTATATGCACGTTTCAACTCAAGGTTCACAAAGCTGTCTATTATAGTTTGTTATGCACCAACAGAAGCAGCTGAAGAGGAATTAAAAGAAGATTTTTACAACAGCCTCCAAGCCACAGTAGAAACAATACCCAAGCATGATATGCTACTCATCTTGGGGGACTTCAATGCAAAAGTAGGTAAGGGAAATGAAGAAAGAAGAAGAATCATGGGAAGAGAAGGAATCGGAGAAATAAATTAAAATGGAGAAATACTGTGCAGTTTCTGTGAAGAAAACATGATGACCATCAGAGGGACAATTTTCCGACATAAAAGCATCCATAAAGTGACTTGGAGCTCCCCAGATAAAACCACAGAAAATCAAATCAATCATATACTAATAAACAACAAGTGGAAACGGTTACTACAAGATGTGCGAGCAAGGAAAGGAGCAGGTATAGGAAATGATCACAACCTTCTGGTAGCAAAAATAAAACTAAAATTAAGGAAAGCCAAAATCGGAGAACACAGAAAGACATGTTTTGATACAAGAAAAATGAAAGACCAGCAAACAAGGAATGAATTCTCAATAGTACTTAAGAACCGCTTCAGTATCCTACAAGACGAAGCAGAAATGTCCAATAAATGTTCAGTAAAACACTACAGGAAACAGCAAAAGAGGTGCTGGGATATCGGAAACGGAGAAAAGAGGAATGGATAAGCAAGACCACATGGGAAAAGATAGAGCAAAGAAAGGAAATCAAGAAAAAATTACTGAACACCAAATCACAAAGGCTAAAAGAACAAGTTTTTAGTAATTATGCACAAAAAGACAAAGAAGTGAAGGAATCATGCCGTCAAGATAAACATCAATATTATGACAACTTAGCAGAAGCAGCAGAGAAAGCAGCATATGTAAATGATATAAAAACAGTATACAAAATCACAAAGCAGATGACAGGTAACTTCAGCACAAGATGTGAAAGTGCAGTAAGGACACATAAGGGACAACTGGTCAGTGGAGAAAGAGAAAAAATTGAAAGATGGAGGGAACACTTTAACACCCTACTAAACAGAACACAAGCAGCACAAACAATAGGCATACCTGAAGCAAAAATGGAACTAAACATCAGTACTGGACCAATAACAATATGTGAAGTAAAGGAGGCAATAAAGAAGCTAAAATTAGACAGGGCACCAGGTGAAGATGAAGTGACTGCTGAGATGTTGAAAGCAGAAGAAACAGAAACACCAAAACAACTCTGCCGGATACTACAACAAATTTGGAATCTAGAAAAAGCTCCAGAGGAGTGGAAAACTGGCCTTATACTAAAACTACCAAAGAAGGATGATCTCAGAGATTGCGGGAACTGGAGAGGCATTACCCTACTGCCACTCACCAGTAAAGTATTTTGCAGAATAATCATCAACAGAATTGTACCAGCACTTGAGGGAAAACTTCGGAAAGAGCAGGCAGGATTTAGGAAAGGAAGATCATACATCGACCACTTATTTGTACTTAGACAAATATTAGAACAGGCAAATGAGTGGCATAGCACAACATATGCATTTTTCATAGATTTTGAGAAAGCCTTTGACAATGTCAACAGAGATGCACTGTGGAAAATCCTAAAATGGCATGGCCTCCCACATAAGGTAGTGAATTTAATCAAAGCCCTATATGAGGGTTTTCAGTGCAAAGTTATCTGTGGAGAACATACCTCCAGCAGCTTTAGGGTACAAACAGGAGTGAAACAGGGATGTGTACTATCACCAACATTATTTATCTTGGCAGTAGACTGGTTAATGAAGGAGGCAACATCAGAAAAACGCAGAGGATTACAATGGACCCTTGACACAGTGCTGAAGGACCTTGACTTTGCGGACGACATTTGTCTATTATCAAGCAGTCACAAAGATATGCAAGATAAAATAAACAAACTAACTCAGAATGCAAACAACATAGGACTAAAGATCAAAGTAGGAAAGACAAAGTTAATGAAGAAAATTTGAACAACAGAA
This sequence comes from Achatina immaculata, assembly GCA_009760885.1. Lineage (NCBI taxonomy): Eukaryota > Metazoa > Mollusca > Gastropoda > Stylommatophora > Achatinidae > Lissachatina > Lissachatina immaculata. The sequence goes on from CM019700.1 coordinate 7,179,099, forward strand.
ATGTACTCAGAGTAGATAACAAGTTAGTGGAGGAAGTCAATGAATTTGTGGTATACAAATTCATTGACTTCCTCCACTAACTTGGCAGCAGAGTAGTAGAAAATGGAGACAGCACAGAGGACATCAACAGCAGACTTACTAGAGCAAACCAGGCTTTTGCAGTGCTGCAGACTATATGGAAGTAAAAAAAAACTAAGCATAAATATGAAAATCAGGATATTTAAGAGTATTGTTCTAAGTGTACTACTCTATGGAAGTGAATGCTGGAAAATCAAAAACAATAGAAAAGAAGTTGAATTCTTTCCAGACTAAATGTTTACGAAGAATTAGAAAAATATTTTGGTAAAGCACCATAAGAAATAACATCTTGTTGGCAGAAACGCAGATGAAGCCACTGACAGCAATTATTGAGGAAAGACGCTGGCGATGGTTGGGACATGTGCTCCGAATGACTGACAACTCACTACCAAAAATAGCACTAAGATGGACACCACAGGGGAACAGAAGTAAGGGTAGACCACAAGAGACATGGAGAAGAACAACAGAAAGGATGTTGAGCAATAGAGGGCTCACCTGGGCAAGAGCGGAAAAAAAGGCAAAGGACAGGCATTTGTGGAAAATCTTTGCGGAAGCCCCATGTGCCCTGGGCACTTAAGGTTGAGAGAGAGTGTGTGTGTCCATGTTTGACAATGATAGCATAGAGTTGTGGGGGGGGGGGAAAGGGTGATTGTGTCGTACAGTGTCTTTTTTCTTTCATTTGTGATGTATTTGTTTCCCAGTAAAGGAGCCATTTATTCATGGCCCTCAAATCTTCACACTTTGAAAGTAAAGCTTCTTTCCTGAAGTGATTCTTAACTTGCCCCTGTGAAACCATCTCTCTGCTGCCAGCACAGATCCTGGTGTCCGTCTTTTTGTTGTCCACGATTCGATTTTGAAAGAAAAATACACTAAGATGGACTCAGTATAACATATAAATAATTTCTTCAAAAAGTAGGTGAAAGATAAATATTATGCTAAAGTATCATGTCGGATGGGATGTGGATTACAGTGTTTTGCTTGACGATCCGAAGTGGAATCATGACATTTGCTTCTTTGCAAACTCCACTACCAGTGAGGAACACATCGAGTCCTAGTTAGGTAGCTAGCCTGAAGCAGCACATCTTGATTTTTCTGGGTCGCTGTTCATTTATAACATCCACTCTCATTTATGCATGCGAAAGCTGGAAAATAACTAAACAAATAGACAAGAAATTCGACTCTTTTGAAAACAAATGCCCAAGGAAAATACTCGGTATAAAATGGAACGAATTCAAGAACAACACAGATAATGCAGATGAGCGAACAACAACCTGTCTCATGGGAGATCAGAAAAAGAAGATGAACATATGTCGGTCACGTGATGAGAAGAAACAATCACAGAATCCCAAAACAAGCTATCAAGTGGAACACAATGGCCTGAAGAAAAAGAGGTCGATCACGTGAAACTCTAAAGAGGACATTGTTAAGAGAGGACAAATCAATAGGCATAACATCCCTTGATAAAGTTGAAAAGCCTGCCGAAAACAGGAAATCTTGGAAAACTACCATTCGAGCCCTATGTGACGCTTAACGGCACGAGAATGATGTAAGATGTTCTGTATAACCTGTCAATCATTCTAGTACAGACAATCTTTCTCTCAATCTATTTTTTTTCACAACAAGGTTTGTCAAAGAGATCAGTGTCAGTACTAGAAACAGAGAGAGAGAGAGAGAGAGACAGAGAGAGACAGACAGACAGACAGACATAGAGACAGATAGAGAGATAGAGAGAGACAGAGAAATAGAGAGGGACATAGAGAGAGACAGACAGAGAGAGACAGACAGAGAGAAGGACGGAGAAAGACAGATAGAGACATAGAGAGAAACAGAGAGAGGGACAGATAAAGACAGAGAGAGAGAGAGACACAGAAAGAGACTGAGAAAGACAGAAAAAAAAACAGAGAGATAGAGACAGAGAGAAAGACAGAGAGAAAGGGCGAGATAAGGAGAGAGACAGACAGAGAGAGACAGATAGAGAGAGACAGAAAGAAACAGAGATACAGATATAGAGAGATACAGATACATACAGACAGACAGAGACAGACAGAGAGAGGCAGAGAGACACAACGAGAACGATAAACAGAAAGATAGAGAGAGAGACACACAGAGAGATATAGAGAGAGGCAGATAGAGAGAGACAGAGGGAGACACAGACAGACAGAGAGTGAGAGAGAATGAGAGAGAGAGAAAGGGAAGAGGAACATGAAAGTGGTTCAGAAAGGAAACGCAGAAAAAAATAGAATATCATTAATTAATCATTTACCGAAACGACGAATATTCTTGATAAAAGAGACAAAATAAAAATATTCACATGATCCCAAGAGCCACACAAAAATTTTCATTAATACTAAAATTAAGCCAAGCCTGAAAACCTCCACACGAAACTTTACTAAGCCACTTTCTAGAATACACAGCCTTTAATAGAGTGAGAACCACTCATATTATGCACTGATCAGATACAAGTAATGTAAAACACGGAATAATAAAACAACAAGCGTGGACAACAAAACTGCAACAAAACACTAACAACAAAACAATAACACCAAAACGAAACAATAAAACAGGAGCAGCAAAACATTTGTAACAAAACAGCAACAGCAGAACAATTCCAACAAAATATTAATAACATAACAGCAACAACAGAACCATTCCAACAAAACACTAATACCATAACAGCAACAACAGAACAATTCCAACAAAACACTAATACCATAACAGCAACAACAGAACAATTCCAACAAAACACTAACAACAAAACACTAATACCATAACAGCAACAACAGAACAATTCCAACAAAACACTAACAACAAAACACTAATACCATAACAGCAACAACAGAACAATTCCAACAAAACACTAACAACAAAACACTAGTAACGTAACAGCAACAACAGAACAATTCCAACAAAACACTAATAACATAACACCAACAACAGAACAATTCCAACAAAACACTAATAACATAACACCAACAAAAGAACAATTCCAACAAAACACTAATAACATAACAGCAACAACAGAACAATTCCATGGAAAACACTAACAACAAAACACTAATAACATAACACTAATAACATAACAGCGACAACGAAAAAAGCATCAACAAAAACAGCAACAGCTAAATAGTTACAACAAAACAGTTACAACAACAAAACAGTTACAACAACACAACTGCAACGTAACAGCAACCAAAAAAAAAAAATAATAAAACCGTTGAGAAAATAAACAGAGAAAGATTACACAATCTAACGGATCATTATCTCCAAAAAACAGCTCGTCTTTCTCCTTTAGAACATAAACACACAAAAAAAATATTACAGATAGATGAAGGAACAAAAAATTGTTTCAGAATATCAGAAGATACAAACTGTGAGGGTTGAAATGTCTTACCTCCATCGCGTGGTGTTGCTATGAAACAACAGCATCCGGGTGTTTTCTGTTTGTATAACTCCGCCCCTCCCCTCCCCTCCACACATACATCCACTTTCTCGACAACAACAAACAAACAATGAATCAGCTTTTTTTATCCTTTCTTTCCACACAAGCTTTCCCCTGTGTTTATTCTTCTCGCGCAGTTTATCTTTACACGTGCAACTGATTCGTGAAGCAATTTACAGGCCGAGTTTAAGTTGTTTCATCTGTCTGTATCTTTGCCTACTTTATGCCTTCTGAGGTTTTTTTTTCTGTATGTGCCTACTGTTAGTCTGTCTGTCTTCAGACTGTTTATTTTTCTGTTTGCATGTACCTTCAGTGTGCCTGTTTTCTGTATGTGCCTACTGTTAGTCTGTCTTCAGCCTGTTTACTTTTTCTGTTTGCATGTACCTTCAGTGTGCCTGTTTTCTGTGTGTGCCTACTGTTAGTCTGTCTTCAGCCTGTTTACTTTTTCTGTTTACGTGTAGCTTCAGTGTGCCTGTTTTCTGTGTGTGCCTACTGTTAGTCTGTCTTCAGCCTGTTTACTTTTTCTGTTTGCATGTACCTTCAGTGTGCCTGTTTTCTGTATGTGCCTACTGTTAGTCTGTCTTCAGCCTGTTTACTTTTTCTGTTTGCATGTACCTTCAGTGTGCCTGTTTTCTGTGTGTGCCTACTGTTAGTCTGTCTTCAACGTGTTTACTTTTTCTGTTTACGTGTAGCTTCAGTGTGCCTGTTTTCTGTGTGTGCCTTTCTCCAGTGTCATTACTTTCTGTATGTATCTAATTTTAGTGTGTCTACTTTCTGCTTGGTTTACTAATCCGGTGGCCCCGAATTCAGCCCCAGCAGTGGGTTTTTTTTTTCTAGTACACACCAGAAAGTCCCCGGGGTTGACTCAGCCTCTAAAAACGGGTACCAGAGAAATCTGGGAAGATAAAGCGGCCAGGCGTGATACTGACCACATCAGACTTTCATGTGCCGAAGGTCATGGAAAATACGAGCTTAACACCGTACTCTCCAATATGCCTTAATGGCGTGGAAACGGGAATTTTACCTTTACCTTTTTACTTTCTATCTGTGATTATTTTCTTGTTTGTGTCTGTCTTCACTGTGCTGCTGTCTGTCTTAAGTTTGGTTACTTTCTGTCTGAGCCTGTCTTCAATGTGCATGCTTTCTGCCTGTATCTTCAGTGTGTTTACTTTCTTTCTGTGTCTATCTTTAGTGTGCCTACTTTCTGTATGTGCCTGTCATCAGTGTGCCTACTTTCTGTATGTGTCTATCTTCAATGTGGATACTTTCTGTTTGAGCCTGTATTCAGTGTGATTACTTTCTGACTGTGTCTGTCATAACTGTACTTACTTTCTCTCTGTGCCTATCTTCAGGTGTGTCTACTGTTTGTCTATATGTGTCTATCTTCAATGTTCCTACTTTCTTTCTGTTTCTGCCTTCAGTATGTCTAATTTCTGATAAAGTCTATTTTTCTAAGGTTTAATTTCCATGCGAGTTTATCTTTGTTCGTGTCAAGCGTTTATATTTCCTGCCTGTGTGAGTTCTCTCTCTCTCTCTCTCTCTCTCTCTCTCTCTCTCTGAACCTTAAGTGCCCAGGGCACATGGGGCTTCCGCAAAGGTTTTCCACAAATGCCTGTCCTTCGCCTTTTTTTCCGCTCTTGCCCAGGTGAGCCCTCTATTGCTCAACATCCTCTCTGTTGTTCTTCTCCGTGTCTTCTTTAGTCTACCCTTACTTCTGTTCCACTGTGGTGTCCATCTTGTGTTATTTTTGTATGCAGTCATTCGGAGCACATGTCCCAACCATCGCCAGCGTCTTTCCTCAATAATTGCTGTCAGTGGCTTCATCTGCATCTCTGCCAACAAGATGTTATTTCTTCCGCCAAAGTGTTCTTTTAATTCTTCGTGAGTATTTGTATGTATTTAAGTTCTACTTGTGTCTGTTTTTGACTGTGTCTACTTTCTGCTGCGTTTACCATGTGTATGTCTACATTCTGCTTAGTCTCCTCCTGTTTGTACGAATTTATAACTAAATCTACATTATGAATCTCTGTATCACTCTTGATGTCTTTTCTCCACTGTGTCTGTCTGTCTGTCTGTCTGTCTTTGTATGTGTGTTTACTATCTCCCTGCGACAGTAGTCTGTCTACTGTACCTACTTAGGAAAATGTATGCATTTGCCTTAATTTTGTCTACATCTTACCGGTGTAACTTATTTGCAAATACAGAGGTACGCTATACAGATAAGCAGACAAGCAGACAGACAGGCAGGCAGATAGATAGATAGATAGATAGATAGATAGATAGATAGATAGATAGATAGATAGATAGATAGATAGATAGATAGATAGATAGATAGATAGATAGATAGATAGATAGATAACTTAAAGAGTACGGAATTGATGGATTGACTAATTTTTTATGACAGAGAAACAAATTAGTGACTCATTGTTGGTTAATGGATATATCCATGCGTTATCGTTGGGTAGGTGGATAACATGACAGTCTTTGATTGACTTTTCTGATACCCAGGTTAACGAGTTTTCACTCTTTTTCTCTTGTGTCAGATAATGAAACTTACAGGTCCTCTCCAGCTGTTCTACGTCTCCATACAGATTGTCGGTGATTGAGGTCCTTTAATGCGCTGAAGATGGTGCTTAACAGTTTCTTCTTCTTGTCTGTTGCAGTGCATGCAGTATAGTGTGTGGTCAGTGGTCACTCTGTGTAAGTGCTTACTGAGGGTAATGTGTCATGTTCTCAACCTGAAAATTGTGCACTGGTCTCTACGACATAAGCTGTTGACGTGGTCTCCGGGGTTAAGCTTTGGCAGGTGTGTATATAGGGATCTTCTAGTTGGATTACTGGCCCAGCTGTCCATCCACAGCTGCTTGCATTTGTTGTGTATAATGTGTTTAGCTGTTCTCATGTTGGTGGAGATGTGGGGCTGTGACATGGTGGCTCCACCGTTTGCCAGTCTGTCAGCACGTTCATTTCCTCTGATATCTATGTGCCCTGGTATCCACTGTAGGGTGGTCTTGATGTCATATGAGGCGAGTTAGTTCATTGCACAGATTATGTCAGTTGTAATGTGATCAGCTGATGGTATCCAGTTTTCAAGGCCCTGGAGAGCAGACTGGGAGTCTGAGAAAATAACAAGATTTTTTGGGTGAGAGGCACTGCTTTTGTATTTGGTGGCGGTGGCTGCCAAGGCTGCTAATATTGCTTGCATCTCTGCATCATAATTGAAGCAGCGAGATCCACAAGAAGCAGAAATATGGCTTGATGTCTTGTCTGGAAACATTATGAGTCCCCATATCCTGCACTGTCTATTTTATTGAACGCTGACCCATCAGTGTATGCATGGATCCAGTCCTTGGGGTAGGAGACTATGGTCTCCAGTGCACACAGCTTTAGGGTGTTGGGATCTGATGATTTGTTCACTAATTTGTTCTCGAGTCTGGTGTTAGTTTGAGGAAGTGTGTAGTTTGTGTTTGGTTTGATGTCTGGTACTTTCGTAAGTTTTTCTCTGTCTTCAGGGAGTTTATGTCTTGTGTTTAACTGTTCTGCTATGTGCACTGGAGTTTTCAGTTTCAGTCTATTATTATGCTTACATTTATCAACCACTGTTCTGTTAGGATGGTCTAGGGGCATGCGTTTATATCTTTCTACTGCCTCAATGGTTGACTTTTTCGCCCCTTATATCCAATGGCTCTATTAATTTCACATGCAGCTGTGGGTGTTGATCTCATTGCCCCACAAATGAAATGAATGGCTTTGTTATGTATTTTGTAAGAGAGCTCTTTGATGCTGTGACCTAAGGGGGGTTGTAATTTATTATAGATCTAAACATGACATTATGTATTGCGACAGGGAGTGAACATATACATATACATCGAGGGCATAAGTGATAATCAGCAGCACAACTGAGCATATGGTTGAAATAAAAATAATGGATAACCGAATTACTGAAGCTATCTTACAGTACAGAAACTATCTTACATTACGGAAACTATCTTACATTGCAGAAACTATCTTACATTACAAAACTATCTTACATTACGGAAAATATTTTACATTACAGAAACTATCTTACATTGCAGAAACTATCTTACAGCACGGAAACTATTTTACATTACAGAAACTATCTTACATTACAGAAACTATCTTACAGCACGGAAATTATCTTCCAGTACGGAAACTATCTTAATTACAGAAACAATCTTACAGTACAGAAAATATCTTACAGTACCGTAATTTAAAATCTGACAGGGAGAAGTCAGTTGTCCCGAAAGCTGGGTGAAATTAAGAAGATAAAGTGTAGTTCTAGTTAGTGACACATTTATTCTTCTGCTTTTCAGCTTCTTTTATAAATTTTGGGTGAAAAAAAAATTGCCAGGAACTGCCGGCATCAGGATTGGCGAACCAGTGGCGAATACGACCCCGTCCCATCTCTTTCTTGATGTCCCCAGTAACAGGCCGAACCTAGTTAACGGGACATGGACGGCTGAACATAGTTAACGGGACATGGACGGCCGAACCTAGTTAACGGGACATGGACGGCCGAACCTAGTTAACGGGACATGGACGGCCGAACCTAGCTAACGGGACATGGACGGCCGAACCTAGCTAACGGGACATGGACGGCCGAACCTAGCTAACGGGACATGGACGGTCGTAGTCCCAGCAGTGACGGAGTTTGCTAAACAAATGCTACATCCTTCCCCGCTTTTTAGCTTCATTCTGGCTGTAAAAAATAGTCGCCGTATCCCACTCTTCATCCGACATGATACTTTCGCTTCAACGACTTCACCGTGTAAGCTGTGGAACATGTCCTGATCGCTGCACCAAGAAGACATGCCAAGAACAAGATCAACAATATTGAGTTCCAGCATTGGCGACGCCCACAAAAATATAACCTGGAGACGGCGAGATTTTGCGAGATGTGAGCCCGAGGTTGTGATCGTGATGGAAGAGATAAGGGCATTTCGTTTCTGCTGTCCCATTACACCAATGTCCTGATCACTTCCGCCTGACATTCTCGTACTTTGGATATGAATTATCAAATATTTAGATCAAGGTCTTCACTTCATTTTTATTGCCCAGTGACGACATGGAAACTGCCTTAATAAAACGATGGCACTGGTTATAATTCACAGAAAAATATTTTTTTTTACCAGATTCTCGCCCTCCGCTGCCTACATATCTTTGTGGATAAACAATTTTTGAAACATGAACGGATTACAAGATATTCAGTGTAGAAATTTTGGGGTTAACCTCTTCATTATTTTAAATATTGTTTATCTATGGCCCAATCATCCACATTGGGTAAATCTACTTCACAGGTATTTGAGGGTTTGCTAAAAGTACTGACAGATACACATGTAGGCAGACTGGTGGTACGTAGTGGAGAAATCTATCTACAAATAATAAACACACACAGTGAGAGAGAGAGAGACAGAGAGAGACAGAGAGAGAGAGAGAGAGGGAGAGAGAGGGAGAGAGAGATGGGTTGAGGGGTAGACGAAAAGATAGATGGACCCAAATAAAAAAACTCATAGATAAATGGATGGATGGACGGACGGACAGACAGACAGACAGACAGACAGACAGACAGACAGACAGGCAGGCAGGCAGGCAGGCAGGCAGATAGATAGATAGATAGATAGATAGATAGATAGATAGATAGATAGATAGATAGATCTCATACACAACTTCACTTTAACATCTGAACTATACTAAGTCATTGTATGATTTCTCCACTGCACATTCTTCTAAGCCACAATATGATCACGATCTCCACAAATTCAAGATAATTAATGAACTTTATCAATGACAAACGGTGACTGGAAGAATGATTGACTGCGCAGCTGATAATGATAGGAGCAGACAGGAAAATTTGTTCAGTAATGTCTGCTTGTCGAATAATGATTAAAGGAATGAATTCAGCGCCGAAGCTGAGAATATAAATGAGGTTGGAGACACACGGAGAACGATCTAAAAAAATTAAACAAATGCCAAGATACAAAGACTGAAACGAAGATCATCTATCTATCTATCTATCTATCTATCTATCTATATCTATCTATCTATCTATCTATCTATCTATCTATCTATCTATCTATCTATCTATCTATCTATCTATCTGTCTGTCTGTCTGTCTGTCTATCTGTCTGTCTGTCTGTCTATCCATCTAACCATCCATCCATCCATCCATCCATCCATCCATCCGTCTGTCTGTCTGTCTGTCTGTTTCTGTGACTATATATCCCTATCTGTTCGGTTTTCTGTTTATTTTTTCTACTGTCTATTCATTTTTTGTCTGTTTACATTCTGTCTATAAAAATTTGTTTTGTAAGGTTGTTAATATTTCTGTCTGCCTCTATGTCTGTCTGTCTGTCTGTCTCATATAACCATCGGGGACTTGAGAGTCTCAAGAAATTATGAAATTGTCTTACGGTACACACCAAAATAAACAGACCCCAGGGTTCACCAAGCCTCTAGAAATGGGTCCCAAAGAAACATGGGAAGATAAAAGCGGCCAGGCGTGATACTGACCTCGTCACACTTTCATGTGCCGAAGGTCTTGGAAATACGGGCCTAACACCACATCTTTAATAGCCTTAATGGCGTAGAAACAGAGATTTTACCGTTTTTTAACCTTTTTTTTAACTTTACAAACCTGTATTAATTTGAATGTACTATATTATCTCAAGAACAACGATTTCGTAAAGAACTTTACCTGAACCGTAATAGGGTCCGCTGTCAGGCAAGGTGTAGGCAGATTTGGGGTCACTCAGTTCTAATTTAAAAATGAAGCATCCACCAATTTTGATCTCAGATACAGGAAGTTGCCCCGAGACATTTTCTGCGTCAAGGTCATCTGTATTCTTCCTGGAGTTTTATTTGATTTCCTCACTCTGTCAGAGCTGACACGATTTCTAATTTAATTGTTTTTTTTTCTTTTCTTCTTCGTTTTTTTTTTCACTTTATATTTTTTAGGGGGTCACCTTCTTTAATGTCAGGCCTGAAGGGTTATCACAAGAGAAATAATAATAACGACGATAAGGGCTCTTTTCCTATTCTGAAGCAGGTAGATGTGGACGGTTCGTTGGAAGATTAGGGAAGATCATTGTATACTGCAGGTTTTCTTTCCAGTGTTCAGACTTGCTTTGTTGGGCATATTAGGCCCTTTCTGATGTAGTAGCAAGTTCTGTGATGTAGTAGCAAGTTCTGTGATGTAGCAGTAAGTTCTGTGATGTAGTGGCAAGTTCTGTTGCGTTATAGTAGCATGTTATGTGATGTAGTAGCAAGCTCTGTGATGTAGTAGCATGTTCTGTGATGTAGTAGAAGGATCTGTGCTGTGGTGTGGGGTATTTGCCAGAGACAGAAGTGTAGGGTATTTGCCATAGACAGAAGTGTAGGGTATTTGCCATAGACAGAAGTGTAGGGTATTTGCCGTAGACTGAAATGTGGGGGTATTTGCCATAGATTGAAGTGTGGGGTATTCGTCGTTGACTCAAATGGCAGTTAAAATATTATATGATATCAGCAAGCGTAACAGAATAACGAAAACTACACTTGATGTAAAGTTAGAAGGACTATCAGCAAAGAAGATGGGAACGATATAGATACCGGACTACATGAAATGTGTACTTTATTCATCTTGGCAGAAAGCATTGTGAAAACAAGAGAGAGAGAGAGAGAGAGAGAGAGAGAGAGAAAGAGAGAGAGAATGTAAGAAAACCATTGCGATCAAACTTCGAGGTGGAGATGGCACAGGATGATGATCTGTCGCAGCGATAACAAGACAATGTCACAAGATTTTTGTTTTACTTTCGATCTGTCAGTTTCCGTTCTGCTTTCTTTCTTTGACTAGGGAAATGGAGAAAGTCCATAGAACATGTTGCAGTAGCCTTTTCTCCACCTTGTCTCGGTCATCTGACAGTCTAGACTTTTAGTAAATCTAGCAGAATTGCTGTACGGTTCTTCGCTCTGTACTTCTCTCAGCAGGGTTTACTTTCCAAGTCTGTCATTATGTCCGTCCAATCATTCGACACTGGGTTCTCGTATTAGCCACATGCGATGTCTTTCACAGTCATACTACAGCCACATGCGATGTCTTTCACAGTCATACTGTAGCCACATGCGATGTCTTTCACAGTCATACTGTAGCCACATGCGCTGTATTTCACAGCCACACAGAAGCCACATGCGCCGTCTTTCACAACCACACTACAGCCACATGCGCTGTCTTTCACGCTGTCACGAGAGAAGATGCGAAAGCACGAAGGAGAATAGTAGTTCTGGGGTGGTGGGGGGGGGGGAGATGCTACTACAGAGAGGCTTCAGCAGTTGACGTGATTCGCTGGTTGAGAATTTCTAGCGCCATATTTTTTCTCAGCTGAAGTTGAGCTATGGCGGGAGCAGGCTTGGCTTCAGTGCTCATGAAAAGTCAAGTTCGCTTAGGAAGATGAGAACGGAGCTCCGTCAAAACCGAACAATCAGCGTCAAAGGTCATCTGCAGCACAAATGTAGGTCAAAAATCTTTCTGGAAGAAAATTCTGAGTTCGCTGCTGGAGACATCTTAGATACGTCGACAGAGATAAATGTTAGAGGTCATGGATAAGCTTTTTTTAACAAAAAGAGGATAAACACAACAGTACTGGTGTAATTTATCTGGTAGTGCTTCAGAAACAATATTCGAGATTTGATTTATTCATAGGCCAAGCTTCTACCGAGTATCAAAGTCAAGGTTCTGCCTACTGTCACAGTCAAAGTAACGCCTGCTGTCACATTCAAGTTTCCGCTTGCTGTCACAGCCAAGGTACAGCCTACTGTCACAATCAAGGTTCTGCCCACTGTCACAATCAAGGTTCCGCCTACTGTCACAATCAAGGTTCCGCCTACTGTCACAATCAAGGTTCCGCCTACTGTCACAATCAAGGTTCACCTACTCTCACAATCAAGGTTCCGCCTACTGTCACAATCAAGGTTCTGCCTACTGTTAAATTTTAGTAAATCTGAATAGAATATACTACTCCGGAGTATATACCTGATGATCTTCAGCTTCGTAGCTTTACTATCAATGGCTATGTAAATCTATTTTCATCCTTTGTGTAAGCTACCGTAACAATAAAACAAATTCCAAGTACATTTCTAAATGCTTTCAGCTTACAGTGCACGCAGCACGCACGAAGGCCATAACCGTATCATTGTGTTGTTTCACTCCAACATCACCCAACTTTTTCCAAGACAACATCAAATATTATATTACTTCTCCAATTACAATTTTCGACTATTAACCTTTCTTAAAATTATATTCCAGACGATTTTTAAAAGAAAAATAATCTCTACATCGGCTCCGGAAATTTGGTCTAAATCGTTAGAAAATTCCTTTTTTTTTTTTTACTTGTTTTTCTGGGACAAAATTTCATTTCAGATTTAGAAGGACATCAAAATAAAGCTATCTAACTGCTGTCTGCCATTTCATACAGGAATGAAATGTAAAGCTTAATATATTTAGCACAATAAAACGCTAGTTCTTCTCGGTGCTACATTGCTGAATTATCTACCACTTTCATGAAACAGAATTCTCTTGGATTACTGAAGTAACGAAGTACAGTACTCTATGGTTAGACATCATTTACGATTTCGTTTGCAAATAGTAACCATATAATACTGTTCTTTGTTGCTTTACTGTGCTTTGTTATTTTACTGTGATTTGTTATTTTACTGAGCTTTGTTACTTCACTGTGTGAAAGCCTTGTTGTTTCCTATTTCTATTTGTACATTTGTCTTGGATTACTGAAACCGTTCCAGTATGTCCTGATATATGTAGATTAGTAATTCTAATTCTGTAAATATCTGTATATATTGTGAGGTTTTATCACAGTTTATCGCTTATCACCATACTTGATACAAAAGTATTTCACTATCACATACCCGTGTAACCACTTCTTCTTGTAACATCGGCTTTTTTTCTTCTCTTTCAAACAGCGACCATCATAACATGATAAAGTCTGCCACGATACCAGTCCAAGGTCTCGTGAATCCAGCGCTCGAGCCTCGACGCCATATTCACAAACTCACGTAAACGGGCTACAAACGGAACAAAAAGCCAGCAACGTTAAAGCATGGATCATGTCCCTGACAATTTCACAGGGATAGCACCGCCAGTGCTGAGGGAAAGATAAAATGTGGTTCATGCCTTATTTATTAGACTACTCAGATGAACAAAAACCCTTGATACGTCTCGTGAAGAGACAAGTCTAGACTACGACTGAAACAAAAGAGAAGAGACGTACATTAGAGCTTTATGTAAGATAAAACAGGGTCATGAAAGTGAAAGAAGAAGGAAGATTTGATTGATAAACTCCGATAAGAGAAATGGCTACTGCATTAAAAATAGCACTTATAATAAAGGCAGGAAAAGGTGGATGGTTCCGTGTTACACAAAGAAAGATGCAGGAATAGAAATGGTTAGGAAAGTAGGCAAATATGAGAGTGACAAAAAGTAAGATGAGCACGTATAAATGAAGAACATACAACAGTTCAAAAGACATTACCAATAACTGTGTACAAAAGCAAAAAACCAGAAAAAAATACTTGAAAAATAAATAGAAAATAAAAATTGGTTCTTGGTATACTCCACGCAAGACATGGCTCAAGAGGTTGATTATCTCCCCATGTTACCAGCGTGAGTACATTTACTGTCATAGCCACCATCTTGATCTGCAACACACGCCTCACATCAGTCTTAAAACATATCTTCACATCAGACCTAAAGCACATATTCATATCAGACCTAAAACACATGTTCACATCAGTCTTAAAACATATCTTCACATCAGACCTAAAACACATGTTCACATCAGTCTTAAAAATATCTTCACATCAGACCTAAAACACATGTTCACATCAGTCTTAAAACATATCTTCACATCAGACCTAAAACTCATGTTCACATTAGTCTTAAAACACATGTTCACATCACATCTAAAACACATATTCACATCAGTCTTAAAACTTCTGTTCACATCACATATAAAACACATGTTCATATCAGACCTAAAACACATGTTCATATCAGACCTAAAACACATGTTCACATCACATCTAAAACACATGTTAATATCATACCTAAAACACATGTTCACATCAGTCTTAAACACATGTTCACATCACATCTAAAATACATGTTCACATCAGTCATAAAACACATGTTCACATCACATCTAAAATACATGTTCACATCACATCTAAAATACATGTTCACATCAGTCTTAAAACACATGTTTATATCAGTCTTAAAACACTTCTTCATATCAGTCTTAAAACACATGTTCACATCAGTCTTAAAATACATGTTCACATCACATCTAAAACACATGTTCACATCGGACTTAACATCCTATGTCCACATCAGAGTTAAAGCACATGTTCACATCGCATCTAAAACACATACCGCTCATCAGACGTGAAATACGAGCTTCACATGAGATCTGAAATGAGCTACTGCAGTTTCTTCTTACTGTAAAATAAAAAAAACCAGCAGCTATGCAGGCTCCACCATGATTATGGGGGAACACGTGCGGCCTGTCCTATTGACCGAACTGAAATAGCGAGATTTCTTGTTAACATGAACACCCCAAGAGAAAGCAGGCTAGTCAGTCCGTCCATCATGTTAACTGTATCCATCCATCTAACACGGTCACTTTCACCCACACAAAGAATGAAGAAGAAAGTATGGAGTGGCACGCCGAACTCATGAACTCAGAATATTTTGGTTTTACGCCTGCAAGAAGATAACACAGAGATACCTTCATCCGTATTTTATTCAATTTCTAAATCCTGTTTGTAGACACAATCTACACGGGGTATCTCTGTAATCAAAATCTACACGGGTTCTCTGTAGACAAAATCTACACGGGGTATATCTGTAGTAAAAATCTGGACGGGTCATCTCTGTAGACAAAATCTACACGTGATATATCTGTAGACAAAATCTACACGGGGTATCTCTGTAGACAAAATCTACGCAGGGTATCTCTGTATACAAAATCTACGCGGAGTATCTCTGTAGACAAAATCTGCACGGGGTATCTCTGCAGACAAAATCTACACGTGGTATATCTGTAGACAAAATCTACACGTGGTATATCTGTAGACAAAATCTACACAGGTTCTCTGTAGACAAAATCTACACATGGTATATCTGTAGACAAAATCTATACGGGGTATCTCTGTAGAAAAAATCTACGCGGGGTATCTCTGCAGACAAAATCTGCACATGGTATCTCTGTAGACAAAATCTATACGGGGTATCTCTGCAGACAAAATCTATAGGGGTATCTCTGTAGATAAAATCTATACGGGGTATCTCTGTAGACAAAATCTATACGGGGTATCTCTGTAGACAAAATCTATACGGGGTATCTCTGTAGACAAAATCTATACGGGATATCTCTGCAGACAAAATCTATATGGGGTATCTCTATAGACAAAATCTATACGGAGTATCTCTGTAGACAAAATCTATACGAGGTATCTCTGTAGACAAAATCTATAGGGGTATCTCTGTAGACAAAATCTATACGGGGTATCTCTGTAGACAAAATTTACACGGAGCATTAAACTGATGATCTGCCACATGAAAGATGGTAATATTCCATCTCAAATATGATTCACTTTCACAAAAAGATAGAAAAAGCGAGGAAAGTAGGTAGAAATAAGAATGTTAGAAAGCGAGATGAACATACAACAATCCAATAATTCGGCAAAAGACTTTTTCAAGGATCGCATACAGAAACAACGAAACAGACGAAAAAGCGAAATATAGATGACAAATTGAACACGACGTTCTTGTTATCCTTGTAAAAATTGCATTGTATGTCCTTTTTTTCTTACAAGAAGAATGCCAAAGACATTAGTGTTTAATTTTTTATCTATTGTTGTGTGTGCGTTGTTTTTTTTTTATCTGTTGTGTTGCTTTCGTGTGTGATTTTCCGGAAAAAAAGTATTTCGTCAAAATATTGGAGTGTTGTATGTTCGTCATTTATGCATGTTCATTTTATTTTCTGCCATTCTTTTTTCTGCCCATTTTCCTCATTCTTTCTATCTTTTTTTAAAAGTGAACCATACAATATTATCTACTTTATAACTAGAACCAGTTTTTCTACAGTCATCATTTCTCTTATCTCTAATATTCCATCTGCACGTTTTATATATATATATATATATATATATATAGTATCGTCATCATCATCATCATCGCCTTTCACTCCCTAGAGAGCATAGGCCACGGATAAAGACTCTCCAGTCATCCCTGTTCTTAGGAATTATTCTCTGCTTCCTTCCATGTGTATCCCTTGTCTCTGAGCACGTTATATATATAATCAATGATAAATTACGCCGTTAAAGACTTTGAAGTGTGAGATTTATTCATGCCGAATCTTCAGCTACCACGTGACAGATAGCTTAATGAAACTACCACGTGGCAGCTTAATGAAGCTACCTGAAGAGAAAGCTGAGCATCACTGAGCGCTGTGTACTGGATGAGAACTTGACAGGATGATTAAAATAACTTGCTCTCTCACCTTAACTCCGTGACATAAACCAGCGCCATTTCTGAAGCTGCAGTTTGATGGATTTCTCTCCGTAAAAGCTGTGATTGTCGCATGTCTCTTAAGAGTTTCTGGGAAGTTTGGTTTTTTGTTTGTTTTTTTTTTTAACTTTCCAGTTGATTTTATTAACTTTCAGTCTCTGTTTTATATTTCTTTTGAGAACTGAACCAATCTTTACTAGCTTTCTCGACAAGATTTCGTTGTATGACTCTGTGGCAAGGCAAAATGAGTAAATATAATGTTGCAAAATGAGTGTAGTGTACTACTATATGGCAAGAAAGAGTATAATACCGTCTTCAGAAATAATAGTATAGTCATGATGAGACGGATTTTATGACGAGACTGATCCCATGATGAGATTTATCTCATGATGAGACTGGTCCAATGATGAGACGATCCCATGAGGAGATTTATCTCATGATGAGACTGGTCCAGTGATGAGACGGATCTCATGAAAAAAGTGATCTCATGATGGCTTTCATCACAAGCAAATGCTCACATCACTCGGAAAGTGAAAGACCACTTGGATACAACCAGGTTGACCTTCCACTCTCAAAATATTCTCTAATCATCTCTCCATATCCGGCTTCTTCTTTCATTTCATAAGTTCCACTTTTTGGAATAAACATTGCCAAGTTGATAATTTAGATAATTAACTAGAGTGGGACTAAGACTACAAAACCCAAGATGAGTGATATCAGAAAACATTCAAGATCAATGATATTAGAAAACAATCAAGACACATGATATTAGAAAACAATCAAGATGAATTATATTAGAAAGCAATCAAGATGAATGATATCAGAAACACTCAAGATCAATGATATTAGAAAACAATCGAGATAAATGATATTAGAAAACAATCAAGATACATGATATTAGAAAACAATCAAGATGAATTATATTAGAAAGCAATCAAGATGAATGATATAAGAAACACTCAAGATCAATGATATTAGAAAACAATCGAGATAAATGATATTAGTAAACAATCAAGATACATGATATTAGAAAACAATCAAGATGAATTATATAAGAAAACTCTCAAGATCAATTATATTAGAAAGCAATCAAGATGAATTATATCAGAAAACACTCAAGATCAATTATATTAGAAAGCAATCAAGATGAATGATATAAGAAAACACTCAAGATCACTGATATTAGAAAATAACTCAGGATCAGTGATGTAAGAAAACGCTCTAGATGAATGATGTCAGAAAATACTCAAGATGAATGATATTAGAAAACACTCAAGGTGAATGATATAAGAAAACACTCAATACGAATGATATCAGAAAACACTCAAGATGAATTTTATCAGCAACTCATGACTTTGACTCTAGCTCTAAGCGGGACATTACTGCATCTAGTTGGCATGTCTTGACTCTAACAGTAAGCGAAACATTATTACGTCTAGTTTGACCACCCATGTCTTGACTCTAAAATAAGCGGAACATTATTACGTCTAGTTTGACCACCCATGTCTTGACTCTAACAATAAGCGGAACATTATTACGTCTAGTTTGACCACGCATGTCTTGACTCTAACAATAAGCGGAACATTATTACGTCTAGTTTGACCACCCATGTCTTGACTCTAACAATAAGCGGAACATTATTACGTCTAGTTTGACCACGCATGTCTTGACTCTAGCAATAAGCGGAACATTATTACGTCTAGGTTGACCTCCCATGACGTGACTTTAACAATAAATGGAGCATTGTTGGATCAAGGCTGACCGCCCGTGGCTTGTCTCTAATAAAAAGTGGAACATTTTTTGCGTGAATGTTGGCCACTCGCAGCCAACCAAGAAAGACCCTTTCCTACCTTCTAGTAAGGTCTTTTGAAACAAAGCAAGGGAACAAGAATCTCAGTGGAACTTGGTCCTGAGAACACTCAGAGAAGCGGGACGTGCTGGGGCTTTGCAAGGCACACGACGGCCACACAACGGGGGCAACAACGGGGCCACAACGGCGACACAACGCAACAGAAGTCCTCTACAGGCCGAGCGCTGAAGAACAGATAATGATGATGATGATGATGATGATGTTTTCTCATGTTTGTCAGATATTTTGACAGTTTATTAAATAGGTCTCCACAGAATTTCACATTTCGCCATGTTTGGTGTAATGTTTTTTGTTTTTTTTGCTGATGTTTTCGAAGTTTTCGTCTCATATTTTGTTTGTTTCATTGATTCTGTAGGTTGATGGTCAAGATTCTAAGATAAAAGATTTGTCGACAGAATGCAAGCGGCCATCTTAGATGTGAAGTGTGAAGTCTTCACAGATGGATCTGACACTAGCAGCACTTTACATGTACGTCGCGGATGGTCCCGTGCGTCAGATTTTCAACAGAAAAATGTCATCTTCTAAAAATGCAAGTACAAAACATTATGTTATTATGTGGAATTTGTCGTGATAAATCAGAATTTTAGCTTTCTAGTTCTCTCAGCTTTTCTAACTTTTTTTCCCATTGTTTGATTCACGGCGGAGCGTGATGTTTGGGATGACAGTTGCGCTGTGAAGGTGTTCTCGCGTTTTCTCGTGTTCTCTCGGAGATTTTAGGAGAGGTTTAAAACATCATAGTCAGCTATCATCGTCATGTTCATCATTATCTTCACCATCATTTGCTATCACGGCTGTCACTGTACAGCAGAGAAATCACAACCACAGGGGAGAAACCTACACCAACGCCTATATGCAGTAACAAAACAAAACCAGTTTTCAGTCGCTCTCTCTCTCTCACTCTCTTTCTCACTCTCTCTCTCATTCTCTCTCTCACTCTTTCTCACTCTCTCTCTCATTCTCTCTCTCACTCTTTCTCACTCTCTCTCTCATTCTCTCTCTCACTCTTTCTCACTCTCTCTCTCATTCTCTCTCTCACTCTTTCTCACTCTCTCTCTCATTCTCTCTCTCACTCTTTCTCACTCTCTCTCTCACTCTCTCTCATTCTTTCTCACTCTCTCTCTCACTCTCTCTCTCACTCTCTCTCACTCTCTCTATCACTCTCTCTGTCTTTCTCTCACTTACTCTCTCTCTTCCCTTTCTCACTCACTCTCTCTCTCACTCACTCTCTCTAACTCATCCTCTCTTTCTCTCACTCAGTCTCTCTCCTCTTTTTCTCACTCCCTCTCACTCACTCTCTCTCAATCACTCTCTCTCTCTTTCTCACTCACTCCTTCTCTCTCTCCCTCTCTCACTCACTCTCTCTCAATCTCTCTCTCACTCACTATCTCTCTCACTCTCTCTCTGGTCCTTGCCAATCAGGCGTTGGTCGTCATTGATTACTACAACCATCTATTCTTTCCTCTTTCTATAAGCTGTGTTTTGCACGGTTCTTCGTGCCACTCTTTTAGTCCGTCAAGTATCTTGTTTCTTTGTCTTCCTCTATCCTTCCCCCCTCTTCCCCCCTCCCCCCCCCCCAGTTTTCCTGTTGTCATTACGTGTTCCAGTCTGCCTCTTCTCAAAACATGTCCTACAAACCTAACTGTCGTGTTCTGAATTTTGTCACAACTTCTCTCTTTAGCCCAGCCTCGCTTAGAACTTCTTCGTTTGTTTTCTTCGCTGTCCATGATATTCTCGCTGTCCATGATATTCTCGCTGTCCATGATATTCTCGTTGTCCATGTCCGTGGCTCATAAGAAAAGTGACGAGAATACCATGGATAGTCAGTCAATCACTTTAGTAAAAACAGAGTCAATCACTTTAGTAACAATATAGTCCATAACTCTAGTAACACTATAGTCCATAACTTTAGTAACATTATACTCAATAACTTTAGTAACAATATAGTCAATTAATTTAGTAACAATATAGTCAATCACTTTAGTAACAATATAGTCAATAACTTTAGTGGCCACATAGTCAATCACTTTAGTAACAATATAACAACCCTAAATAATTCTGTAACGAAAGATGCATCAAAAATGTGTTTTTAGTACTATAAATAAAACACTTCAGAGTACAATCTCCACTTACCTGTAAAGATTCTCCTGACAGATTGACACAGGAGACACTTAGCTGGAGATATTTTCCTTTAGAATTACTGAAATAGCCTCACGCACTCCAGTAAGTCCAGGAGGAGAAGTGCTCAGTCTGTTAGGTCAGCTTTTAAATAACTGTAAAGTGCTGACTCCTTGGCGAGCTTCTTTAATGGCTCCACTGTCTCTTTTGACATACTTCATAGTGATGTCTGTTTCATTGTACACATGCACAGTTCTCCTGTGATGTTAATGTTTGCAGGTTTAAAATTTTATTCATAGAATTATATATGTTTTTTAAATCAGTATTTAAACGTAAAATAACTGGCCCACCTGCAAGATTTCATAAACTGTTTCATTTCTTTATTTTATTTTTCTTTAAGCTGCATGAAGTAAATCAGATCACTAAAAACATATTGTAGTAACGAAAAAGAGAAATCCATAATTTTATGTACCCTTTTCCTGTAGGAAAAACTTCTAAATAATACGTCTAAGATTGTTCTGTGATAAATTCCGATTCAACATGGCCGTTTCAGGCTGTAGCAAGCGACACTCTGATTGTTGTGATATTTCATATGGATGCGCTGTTTTGTGGGTTTCGTTGTTTGATTGTGCGTGGTGCCAACAGATGAGCACAAACGTGTCAAATTAGCAACAGTGTTGTCAGTGCTTTCAAGATGGAGGTCGGTCCTGTGTGTCGAGCTGCTGTGCTTAGTGCTATGGCACCACTGTGAGCTGTGAACTTTTCACAGACAGCATTGATGATTCTTAGTTATGTCTACTCGGCCAGTGGTGAACTGTGGTGGTCTTTGTGTGCGCTGGTTTGGCTTGGCGCCATAACTATGGATTTAGTGCCAAGAGCGACGCTGACTAGTTTCGCATGCGGATTGTTGTAGTTCTTAAAATGGCGCCCTCACTAGGTGGAGCATTATTAAGACTGATTTGAAGGATCATCGATGAACATTCTGTGCTATATTTACTGGCACAGGCAGTGGAGCGATTTGAGATGACCCCGAAAGCATAATACTGAATATTGTGATAACTTGTTCCAATTGTCTTATGCCAAAATTAAATTGATGGCGCTATGATTTTTCCAAACCGGTACACCTGTTTTGCTACTTTTTGTCTTTTATCGTGCTTGAGGTGTCTTCAGATATACCGGTTTTATTATAAAACATTCGATGCTTCTTACTTTTGTTTTAATAGTACAAGTAAATACATTTAACAAACATGAACGGGAATGTTTTATTTGCCGCGAGATTTGCTAGTTACAAAATGCTCATATGCTGAATCAGACTTAAAATGGCTGATTCTGCTCCATGCAAAATTGATCGTGATTAGTCTACTGACATGATTATGCTCCAACTGCGTTTTCACTAGGTTTATTTATATTATATAAACCGGTTACGGTAACCGAAGAACTCCAAAAGTGTTGGTTTTTCATGTTTTTTTATTGGTAATTTTCCGGTAATTGCCGGTTAACGCCATGACGGAACCAAAATCTAGAAATGATATTATTATTCTCAAGGGGACCGCCTCGTAAAGCCAGGAATGTTTTGAAAGCCCGGTATTGCAATATCGTTGTGAAACTGGCAGAATTCACAAAAAATATCAGAAAGAAACTGGAATTCAAAGGAATGTGCTTTCGGAGAAAGACGTAACAAATACCCTGGACAGAAATTAAAACGACACAGAAGAGATCCTCGGAGAAGTTTCAGTTAAGAATACAGTTAAGAATATAGTTAAGAATACAGTTAAGAATACAGTTAAGAATATAGTTAAGAATACAGTTAAGAATACAGTTAAGAATATAGTTAAGAATACAGTTAAGAATACAGTTAAGAATATAGTTAAGAATACAGTTAAGAATACAGTTAAGAATACAGTTAAGAATATAGTTAAGAATACAGTTAAGAATATAGTTAAGAATATAGTTAAGAATACAGTTAAGAATACAGTTAAGAATATAGTTAAGAATACACTTAAGAATATAGTTAAGAATACAGTTAAGAATACAGTTAAGAATATAGTTAAGAATACAGTTAAGAATATAGTTAAGAATACAGTTAAGAATACAGTTAAGAATACAGTTAAGAATACAGTTAAGAATACAGTTAAGAATCTTATATCTTATATCCTTCCCGTGCCGTTAAACGTCACATAGGGCTCGCAAAGTAGTTCGCCAATTTTTCCTGTCAGTTAAGAATACAGTTAAGAATACAGTTAAGAAAAAAGACACTGAACATTTCTCGAACATGCGACGAGAAGACAGAATATATAAAGAACCTAAAAATGAATTGAAAATTCGAGGAAGGGGGGGGGGAAGGACGGGAAAAGAAAAGCATTTGGACTGATAAAAACTCCAAGCATCGGGCAAGATAGATATGATCGCCAACGGTATCCTGCACCGCACGTGTTGAATGATTACAGTAACATTCGTTGTGTATTTGTTCTGTCCTATAACTGAGCACAAACCTTCGTCCGACTCTCTGTGATTTCTTCAACTGATTGATATCGTACTAGGCGACTTTGTGTCAGTCTGCAACATCATTTCAAGAGGGAATAAAGGTCAAATTTGAAGACAAAATACTCAAGGGCAAGGATCTTTGAAACACTAACATCGCTTGCTGCTGATATCCAAGTTTAACATTGGTAGAATCAGTCATGGGAGGAGCTACCCAACAAGATGGCGCTCGGTACAACCACAACCAATATCTATCAACCACAGTCAACATTTATCTCCTTCAAAACTGTCCTCTAAAGAATGGTAAACGCCAACATTACTTAGCACTATTTATGTTCTTCATATATTCATTATAATATTATATTATGTAAAAATCTTTACCGATCTATCATATCTAATATCCCCCGATAACTTTGTCCTCAAAAACGTTATTTTAAAAACAAGATAAGCTCATTATAATATCCAGCGTTCTCATAGTAAAGAAGCCCCGCCCTCATTTCTCTGTTTTACTTTTAGATTTTTATTTACTAACGTCGATCTTGCTCTCTCCCACGCTTTTTGGCAAAAGAAGGAAATGAAAGACAAAAAACTTAATATATTTTCACATATTTTCTGCCGTGTTTTATTTCTATTTCTGAGTTCTACAAGCCGTGGTCGAGCGGCTGAACTGCAGTTTCATTTTCTCTTATCGCGAGTTCGAATCACATTAGTGCGCGGCATGTGCACAACATGGCGTCTGCTCTGAGAAAACAGCCTTAAACTTTGAATCTACCAGAACCCGGCGACACGTGGCAAGCGTTGATAAAACCACGTATGTAACGGTTTTTTGACAGCAATAAATTATATATTGCGTTTTATAGTCAAAAACAGGATAAACTCGTTCGATATCACTTCATTATCACACATTTCAATACACGGTCTGTCAGCGCTACTTCCTTATAGTCTAGGTCTAGTGTTAACTACAGCACATACGTGGCTTGTAAAACATCAAGTAGCACATACGTGGCTTGTAAAACGTCAAGTAGCACATACGTGGCTTGTAAAACATCAAGTAGCACATACGTGGCTTGTAAAACATCAAGTAGCACACACGCGGCAGAAGTAGCAAGTTTGAACTGAAAATCGGTGAAATATAACTGGAATACAATTCCTTAGTCCGGCCGTCATTGACGCATCAGATGGAACAGTCTCATAAGAAATTTCATGGGTAAACAGGGTCTACACACTCGGAAAATACAGTGATTTTAAGAGCAAACACAAATCAACGCAGAATTGTCACACTTTATCGCTGCACGCGGTGGCGTATGCTGAAGAGGGGAGATCGGAGCACCTATGGACATGCAGTGATGATGATCCATCTATAACATAACATAACAATGTGATTCTTTTGTTATGTAATATTGTAGACAGCACTAGACAAATAGTGAATAATTGTTTTTACAAATATTGAATTATTGTATTTAAGTTCATAGAATATAAAGTGAAAATACAATTACTAAATGAAGCAAAGACATTTTAGAAAATAAAAAGTTCATTTGTGGGGGGGGGGGGGGGGTGTCTATATTTACAAGTTCCAGTTTTAAACACTTTGTGAAGGGAAAATGTATATTCTGAAAGGAATTTATTACTAGAAAACTGATAAAACAATTTTAACAGTTATATAATAATATCCCAGACTGCAACAGATACTTTAAAGTAACATATATACGTTATTTAACTGACGTGTTTTTAGTACTTTCTATTTCACTGCCTCTTTTTAACTTTTCCAAAAAAAAAAAAAGGGAATTTCTAAGAATTCCGTGTAATGTTTCCCATTTCCAGCACATGGAAAAGTTTACTTTTTAAATGTTTCCTTACTTGAAATTGTTATCCATCGAAAGTGAGAGCGAAAAGCGAAATGGCGAAACTGGTTAATATCTCGGCATGATTTAAAACGAAAAGTGCAATTATAATAACACGAAACCAACAATCATGAATGTTCTGTTTATCTTGGGAGAGGAATACTTCATGAAAAGTTACACACTTTTGTCAGAACAGCTCAAGTATTCCAGTTAGTAAAAGCTGGGGGAAAAGCCGGGGAGAAAAAAAACCCCGTGAGATGAGGTCCTAAAGCTGAAGCGAGTAGTCAGGGTTTGGGTGGCAGAGCGGCTCAGCTAGCGCGGTCGGGGCCAGGCACGTGCTGGATGCGACAACGATCTCCAGGCTCTCGGTCGCTCTCTGTGGCGTTGTGGAGCCGAGGGCGTTGTGGAGCGGAGGGCCAAGAGTGGAGTGTGTGACATGACAAAACTGGTTGAATGTGATGAAGTGAATAGTACCACATTTGTAGGAGAGGTCCGGAGAGGAGGGCGCGGGATGGGGGGGGGGGGGGTAGCATAAAGTGATATATGTATGTGAGGGCCAGTAGGTGAAGCTGTAAGTGATAGAATTGTGGTATAAACGAGTGAAAGAATCGCACTGTGACTACTTCATTCATACAGCTGATCTCCCTCAGCCGCTCATATTTCCAGAGTCTGGCTACTTCACAAGACATAATAATACACTGAAAGCCATACTACATAAAAGACGGCGTGGTTGGCGGAGTGGTTAGGCGTTCCATCTACTTATCTGGTGGTACCGGGTTCAAGTTCCCACAGTGGATTTTTCACTTCTGCTACCACCACGGCAAAAAAAAAAAAAGGCTACAGGATTCACCCAACCTCTGAAAATGGGTAGCAGAGAAATTTGGTACCTGAAGGTAAATGCGGCCAGATGTGATACTGACCACATCACACTACCAGACTTTCATGTGCCAAAGGTCATGGAAAATACGGGCCTAACACAATATTCCCCAATATACCTTAATGGCATGGAAACGGGAAGTTTATACTACGTAAAGTAAAAGTAGATGGAAAAAAAATGAGAAGTAGACAGATATGTAGATGGGAAGATAAGGAAAAAATAGGGAGAAATAGATAGAGATGTAGATGGGAAGATAACATACGAAACTGAACAAGATACAGCCTAGAAGGCTGCATCACCAAGGCGAGGGGTAGAAGACAACAAGGCGAGGGGTAGAAGACACTGGCGATTAATTAGCACCAATCTGAAGACGGCACACGATGAAGATGAACTTTTGAAGATTCGATATCAAGAAATATTACACGCTACTTTCGTTAATAATTGTTTTTACAAATATTGAATTATTGTATTTAAGTTCATAGAATATAAAGTGAAAATACAATTACTAAATGAAGCAAAGACATTTTAGAAAATAAAAAGTTCATTTGTGGGGGGGGGGGGGGTGTCTATATTTACAAGTTCCAGTTTTAAACACTTTGTGAAGGGAAAATGTATATTCTGAAATGAATTTATTACTAGAAAACTGATAAAACAATTTTAACAATTATATAATAATATCCCAGACTGCAACAGATACTTTCAAGTAACATATAAACGTTATTTAACTGACGTGTTTTTAGTACTTTCTATTTCACTGCCTCTTTTTAACTTTTTCAAAAAAAAAAAAAAGGGAATTTCTAAGAATTCCGTGTAATGTTTCCCATTTCCAGCACATGGAAAACTTTACTTTTTAAATGTTTCCTTACTTGAAATTGTTATCCATCGAAAGTGAGAGCGAAAAGCGAAATGGCGAAAAGCTGGTTAATATCTCGGCATGATTTAAAACGAAAAGTGCAATTATAATAACACGAAACCAACAATCATGAATGTTCTGTTTATCTTGGGAGAGGAATACTTCATGAAAAGTTACACACTTTTGTCAGAACAGCTCAAGTATTCCAGTTAGTAAGAGCTGGGGGAAAAGCCGGGGAGAAAAAAAACCCCGTGAGATGAGGTCCTAAAGCTGAAGCGAGTAGTCAGGGTTTGGGTGGCAGAGCGGCTCAGCTAGCGCGGTCGGGGCCAGGCACGTGCTGGATGCGACAACGGTCTCCAGGCTCTCGGTCGCTCTCTGTGGCGTTGTGGAGCGGAGGGCGTTGTGGAGCGGAGGGCCAAGAGTGGAGTGTGTGACATGACAAAACTGGTTGAATGTGATGAAGTGAATAGTACCACATTTGTAGGAGAGGTCCGGAGAGGAGGGCGCGGGATGGGGGGGGGGGGGGTAGCATAAAGTGATATATGTATGTGAGGGCCAGTAGGTGAAGCTGTAAGTGATAGAATTGTGGTATAAACGAGTGAAAGAATCGCACTGTGACTTACTTCATTCATACAGCTGATCTCCCTCAGCCGCTCATATTTCCAGAGTCTGGCTACTTCACAAGACATAATAATACACTGAAAGCCATACTACATAAAAGACGGCGTGGTTGGCGGAGTGGTTAGGCGTTCCATCTACTTATCTGGTGGTACCGGGTTCAAGTTCCCACAGTGGATTTTTCACTTCTGCTACCACCACGGCAAAAAAAAAAAAAAAGGCTCCAGGATTCACCCAACCTCTGAAAATGGGTAGCAGAGAAATTTGGTACCTGAAGGTAAATGCGGCCAGATGTGATACTGACCACATCACACTACCACACTTTCATGTGCCAAAGGTCATGGAAAATACGGGCCTAACACAATATTCCCCAATATACCTTAATGGCACGGAAACGGGAAGTTTATACTACGTAAAGTAAAAGTAGATGGAAAAAAAGTGAGAAGTAGACAGATATGTAGATGGGAAGATAAGGAAAAAATAGGGAGAAATAGATAGAGATGTAGATGGGAAGATAACATACGAAACTGAACAAGATACAGCCTAGAAGGCTGCATCACCAAGGCGAGGGGTAGAAGACACTGGAGATTAATTAGCACCAATCTGAAGACGGCACACGATGAAGATGAACTTTTGAAGATTCGATATCAAGAAATATTACACGCTACTTTCGTTAATAATGTATTACAATTTTAATTTCTGAAAAATAAATTCTTTCCTAGTAAATGCCCTCCCTTTCTCTCCATTCTATGTTTAATGATTACGTTTGAATGAAAGGGGAGAGATGAAGAGGAGAATATCAGACGGGCCTGATTGCCCAGTTCTTCCACTTTTGGAAATAAAGTTTCTTGTTTTATTTGTTCGTTCTTTCAATTTCTTTCTGTATGTTTGCTTGTTGTCCGATGAAGGCGTTGGCCAAAATGTTGAGCTGTCATCAGTGACGTTTCTCACTTTTCAGTCAAACCAAACAAAGAGACTGATCTTTTCAGTTGTTCAAACCAAACAGAGAGACTGATCTTTTCAGCTGTTCAAACCAAACAGAGAGACAGATCTTTTCAGATGTTCAAACCAAACAGAGAGACAGATCTTTTCAATTGTTCGCATCAAACAAAGAGACTGATCTTTTCAGTTGTTCAAACCAAACAGAGAGACAGATCTTTTCAATTGCTCGCATCAAACAGAGAGACATATCTTTTTAGCTGTTCAAACCAAACAGAGAGACAGATCTTTTCAGCTGTTCAAACCAAACAGAGAGACAGATCTTTTCAGCTGTTCAAACCAAACAGAGAGACTGATCTTTTCAGCTGTTCACACCAAACAGAGAGACTGATCTTTTCATTTGTTCAAACCAAACAGAGAAACTGATCTTTTCAGCTGTTCAAACCAAACAGAGATACTGATCTTTTCAATTGTTCACACAAAACAGAGAGGCTGATCTTTTCAGTTGTTCACACAAAACAGAGAGGCTGATCTTTTCAGTTGTTCACACAAAACAGAGAGACTGATCTTTTCATTTGTTCAAACCAAACAGAGAAACTGATCTTTTCAGCTGTTCACACCAAAACAGAGAGACTGATCTTTTCAATTGTTCACACAAACCAGAGGTTTAACTTTTCAAATGTTCAGAGAGGCTTATCTTTTTAATTGTTCACACAAACCAGAGGTTTAACTTTTCAAATGTTCAGAGAGGCTTATCTTTTTAATTGTTCACACAAACCAGAGGTTTAACTTTTCAAATGTTCAGAGAGGCTTATCTTTTTAATTGTTCACACAAACCAAAGGTGATATTTTCATTTGTTTTCGCACGAACCAGAAAAACCACATAAAATTCCAGTTACAAAAAATAATTTCATTTCCGGTTCCCTCCGACTCTTTTTTTGTTCTACCCATTTTGGCTTAGAGCCAAGATTAAGTCCTTTCCAAGTGAATTTCTGTGGTTTCCAGTGATATAGAAAACGGATATCATTCTTGTTGGTGATAAGACCTGCAAAATCTCTTGAATAAAGTCACCAAAGAAAGTGAACAGAAAGGCCTTACTTTGAACATCAAAAAGACAGAGACTATGGTTATATCTAAGAAACAGAATCCACCAGCATGCAGTATTAAATTAAACGGAACTATTCTAAAGCAGGTGCAGAAATTCAAATACCTTGGAGCAGTTTTTTTTCAGATGGGAAATGTAGAACAGAAATTAAGAACAGAATAGGCCAAGCAAAGACTGCATTTGATGGAATGAGAAATATATTATCCAACACATCCTTATCAATGAATGTTAGAAAACGAGTCCTAAAATGCTATATTGAACTTATCTTGTTATATGGAAGTGAATCATGGACAATAGGCAGGTCTACACAAAATCATTGGAAGCAGCAGAAATGTGGTTTATTAGAAGAATGTTGCGAATCCCCTGGACAGCAAAAATAACTAATGAAGAATGTATGAGAAGAGCTGGAGAGACAAAAAACCTTGTCAAAAAGATAAGAGAGAGACAATGTACTTTCATAGGACATGCAATGAGAAGAGGGGGCATTGAAAATATTATAACAACAGGAAAAATAGAAGGAAGAAAATCAAGAGGAAGACCAAGAGAAATGATACTGGACAGTCTGACAGGATGGTGTGAGAGGAGATCACCAACTGAGCTGATGGCCTGCATGAAGGATCGTGTACTCTGGAGAAGCATAATAGCCAACGCCAGTCGGCACGGCACCTGATGATGATGATGATGATGATGATGATGATGATGATGATGATGATGATGATAACTTCTAGATAAGTAATTCACTCGGGAAAAAATTATCGAGATAATGCCAGCTTATCTAGACCAAATATTTTATCATTAGCCAGGAAAGTTGCCCAACAGACGGATAATCAATAATTTCTACGATAATCACTATAAAAGAAGTTTTATTCAACAAACTAATACTCGGCACGTTCAGAGACAGACAAGGCAACAGAGGCCAGGCAACAAATACTGACCAAGTTCAGAGACAGACAAGAGAATAGAAGCCAGGCAATAAACTAATACTCGGCAAGTTCAGAGACAGACAAGAGAATAGAAGCCAGGCAACAAATACTGACCAAGTTCAGAGACAGACAAGAGAATAGAAGCCAGGCAATAAACTAATACTCGGCAAGTTCAGAGACAGACAAGAGAATAGAAGCCAGGCAACAAACTAATACTCGGCAAGTTCAGAGACAGACAAGAGAATAGAAGCCAGGCAACAAACTAATACTAGGCAACAGAAAAAGAAACTAATCAACAAACTAAAAGTCGGCATGCTCAGAGACAGGCAACATCTGCCTGATTCATCACGTCAGAGATGATCTATGGAGACGATATTCCACCCCTTCCACTCCACCTTCTACTATAGGAGAATTGGTGGTTGTCTTTTTCTGTGTGTAACTGGGTCTTTTCTTATGGCGTACCGTATCGTTGTGCTCACGTTACGCACGTGAATAACTCGCAGACTTTCATCTTGATCTTCGTGGGTTGAGGTTACACACAGAATGCCAGCTCTCACTCTCACTTGCTGGATTAGTTAAATACTGTTCCAGACATACTTCTCATCCAGGCTCGTTCAAAGCCTCACGTTGGCAACAATTGGTACAGATGATTAAGTAAATCCTGGGTAACGGTGACTTGAAACGTTTATTGATGGAATGATGATAACGTTGTTGAAAATAACTGGATCTCCGACTTCCGGCAGGTTACCCCTGCCATGTGGCAAGTCTATTCATGCTTACGACTGCAGTACAGCTTCATTCATTTGCATGTCCCTTGCGGAACTTTTCTTCCCTAACAGCACTCCTGTTCAGAGAGGCTTATCTTTTTAATTGTTCACACAAACCAAAGGTGATATTTTCATTTGTTTTCGCACGAACCAGAAAAACCACATAAAATTCCAGTTACAAAAAATAATTTCATTTCCGGTTCCCTCCGACTCTTTTTTTGTTCTACCCATTTTGGCTTAGAGCCAAGATTAAGTCCTTTCCAAGTGAATTTCTGTGGTTTCCAGTGATATAGAAAACGGATATCATTCTTGTTGGTGATAAGACCTGCAAAATCTCTTGAATAAAGTGGCCAAAGAAAGTGAACAGAAAGGCCTTACTTTGAACATCAAAAAGACAGAGACTATGGTTATATCTAAGAAACAGAATCCACCAGCATGCAGTATTAAATTAAACGGAACTATTCTAAAGCAGGTGCAGAAATTCAAATACCTTGGAGCAGTTTTTTTTCAGATGGGAAATGTAGAACAGAAATTAAGAACAGAATAGGCCAAGCAAAGACTGCATTTGATGGAATGAGAAATATATTATCCAACACATCCTTATCAATGAATGTTAGAAAACGAGTCCTAAAATGCTATATTGAACTTATCTTGTTATATGGAAGTGAATCATGGACAATAGGCAAGTCTGCACAAAAATCATTGGAAGCAGCAGAAATGTGGTTTATTAGAAGAATGTTGCGAATCCCCTGGACAGCAAAAATAACTAATGAAGAATGTATGAGAAGAGCTGGAGAGACAAAAAACCTTGTCAAAAAGATAAGAGAGAGACAATGTACTTTCATAGGACATGCAATGAGAAGAGGGGGCATTGAAAATATTATAACAACAGGAAAAATAGAAGGAAGAAAATCAAGAGGAAGACCAAGAGAAATGATACTGGACAGTCTGACAGGATGGTGTGAGAGGAGATCACCAACTGAGCTGATGGCCTGCATGAAGGATCGTGTACTCTGGAGAAGCATAATAGCCAACGCCAGTCGGCACGGCACCTGATGATGATGATGATGATGATGATGATGATGATGATGATGATGATGATAACTTCTAGATAAGTAATTCACTCGGGAAAAAATTATCGAGATAATGCCAGCTTATCTAGACCAAATATTTTATCATTAGCCAGGAAAGTTGCCCAACAGACGGATAATCAATAATTTCTACGATAATCACTATAAAAGAAGTTTTATTCAACAAACTAATACTCGGCACGTTCAGAGACAGACAAGGCAACAGAGGCCAGGCAACAAATACTGACCAAGTTCAGAGACAGACAAGAGAATAGAAGCCAGGCAATAAACTAATACTCGGCAAGTTCAGAGACAGACAAGAGAATAGAAGCCAGGCAACAAATACTGACCAAGTTCAGAGACAGACAAGAGAATAGAAGCCAGGCAATAAACTAATACTCGGCAAGTTCAGAGACAGACAAGAGAATAGAAGCCAGGCAACAAACTAATACTCGGCAAGTTCAGAGACAGACAAGAGAATAGAAGCCAGGCAACAAACTAATACTAGGCAACAGAAAAAGAAACTAATCAACAAACTAAAAGTCGGCATGCTCAGAGACAGGCAACATCTGCCTGATTCATCACGTCAGAGATGATCTATGGAGACGATATTCCACCCCTTCCACTCCACCTTCTACTATAGGAGAATTGGTGGTTGTCTTTTTCTGTGTGTAACTGGGTCTTTTCTTATGGCGTACCGTATCGTTGTGCTCACGTTACGCACGTGAATAACTCGCAGACTTTCATCTTGATCTTCGTGGGTTGAGGTTACACACAGAATGCCAGCTCTCACTCTCACTTGCTGGATTAGTTAAATACTGTTCCAGACATACTTCTCATCCAGGCTCGTTCAAAGCCTCACGTTGGCAACAATTGGTACAGATGATTAAGTAAATCCTGGGTAACGGTGACTTGAAACGTTTATTGATGGAATGATGATAACGTTGTTGAAAATAACTGGATCTCCGACTTCCGGCAGGTTACCCCTGCCATGTGGCAAGTCTATTCATGCTTACGACTGCAGTACAGCTTCATTCATTTGCATGTCCCTTGCGGAACTTTTCTTCCCTAACAGCACTCCTGTAGGCCTCTCGGTTGTGAGCAAGATGGCCTGCTGCTGCTGCGTCCATTTGCAGATCGTCAACGATTTCTTGCAGCCATCTTCGTTTTGGTTTTCCTCTTTTTCTTTTTCCCATTATGTATCCTTCCAATACGGTCTTCTCAAAATTATCATGACGTTTAATATGTTCAAAATATTTAAGTTTTCTCTGTTTAATCCTCTTTACTAGCCAGCCTTCTTCAATATTAAGCTCTTGTAGTATAGATATATTTGTTCTTTTTTGTGTCCACAATATTTGGAGAACTCTTCTGTAGCATTTACATTCAAAGTACAGCTATAACGTTGATATGTTCCTCAAAGACACAATACAACAAAAAACGTTCACACAGATACACGTTCAGAACCAGACCAACTCGATGAACTCAGCTTTCACACCCACACAATTCCCTGTCCCGGGCTTTACAACCCCCGTGAAATTCTCGAAGGCTGAGCACGAGAAAGTTCACAAAAGAAAACCCTTACTATAAAGCCAACTGTTTCTAGACGTATACTGCCACACTACTACCACTCCGCTTCCTCTGTCTTTTACAGTCCTACTACCACTCCGCCTTCTATTAACTACCACCGGCCTTCCACTACCACTCGGCCTTCTAAATGATACTGGACAGTCTGACGGGATGGTGTGAGAGGAGATCACCAACTGAGCTGATGGCCTGCATGAAGGATCGTGTACTCTGGAGAAGCATAATAGCCAACGCCAGTCGGCACCGCACCTGATGATGATGATGATGACGATGATGATGATGATGATAACTTCTAGATAAGTAATTCACTCGGGAAAAAATTATCGAGATAATGCCAGCTTATCTAGACCAAATATTTTATCATTAGCCAGGAAAGTTGCCCAACAGACGGATAATCAATAATTTCTACGATAATCACTATAAAAGAAGTTTTATTCAACAAACTAATACTCGGCACGTTCAGAGACAGACAAGGCAACAGAGGCCAAGCAACAAATACTGACCAAGTTCAGAGACAGACAAGAGAATAGAAGCCAGGCAATAAACTAATACTCGGCAAGTTCAGAGACAGACAAGAGAATAAAAGCCAGGCAACAAATACTGACCAAGTTCAGAGACAGACAAGAGAATAGAAGCCAGGCAACAAACTAATACTCGGCAAGTTCAGAGACAGACAAGAGAATAGAAGCCAGGCAACAAACTAATACTCGGCAAGTTCAGAGACAGACAAGAGAATAGAAGCCAGGCAACAAACTAATACTAGGCAACAGAAAAAGAAACTAATCAACAAACTAAAAGTCGGCATGCTCAGAGACAGGCAACATCTGCCTGATTCATCACGTCAGAGATGATCTATGGAGACGATATTCCACCCCTTCCACTCCACCTTCTACTATAGGAGAATTGGTGGTTGTCTTTTTCTGTGTGTAACTGGGTCTTTTCTTATGGCGTACCGTATCGTTGTGCTCACGTTACGCACGTGAATAACTCGCAGACTTTCATCTTGATCTTCGTGGGTTGAGGTTACACACAGAATGCCAGCTCTCACTCTCACTTGCTGGATTAGTTAAATACTGTTCCAGACATACTTCTCATCCAGGCTCGTTCAAAGCCTCACGTTGGCAACAATTGGTACAGATGATTAAGTAAATCCTGGGTAACGGTGACTTGAAACGTTTATTGATGGAATGATGATAACGTTGTTGAAAATAACTGGATCTCCGACTTCCGGCAGGTTACCCCTGCCATGTGGCAAGTCTATTCATGCTTACGACTGCAGTACAGCTTCATTCATTTGCATGTCCCTTGCGGAACTTTTCTTCCCTAACAGCACTCCTGTAGGCCTCTCGGTTGTGAGCAAGATGGCCTGCTGCTGCTGCGTCCATTTGCAGATCGTCAACGATTTCTTGCAGCCATCTTCGTTTTGGTTTTCCTCTTTTTCTTTTTCCCATTATGTATCCTTCCAATACGGTCTTCTCAAAATTATCATGACGTTTAATATGTTCAAAATATTTAAGTTTTCTCTGTTTAATCCTCTTTACTAGCCAGCCTTCTTCAATATTAAGCTCTTGTAGTATAGATATATTTGTTCTTTTTTGTGTCCACAATATTTGGAGAACTCTTCTGTAGCATTTACATTCAAAGTACAGCTATAACGTTGATATGTTCCTCAAAGACACAATACAACAAAAAACGTTCACACAGATACACGTTCAGAACCAGACCAACTCGATGAACTCAGCTTTCACACCCACACAATTCCCTGTCCCGGGCTTTACAACCCCCGTGAAATTCTCGAAGGCTGAGCACGAGAAAGTTCACAAAAGAAAACCCTTACTATAAAGCCAACTGTTTCTAGACGTATACTGCCACACTACTACCACTCCGCTTCCTCTGTCTTTTACAGTCCTACTACCACTCCGCCTTCTATTAACTACCACCTGGCCTTCCACTACCACTCGGCCTTCTACTACCACTCGGCCATCTACTACCACTCCGCCTTCTGTTAACTACCATCCGGCCTTCCATTACCACTCCTCCTCCTCTATCTTTTTTACAGTTCTACTACCATTCCGCCTCCTCTATCTTTGTACAGTTCTACTACCACTCCGCCTTCTCTATCTTCTACAGTTCTACTACCACTCCGACTCCTCTATCTTTTTACAGTTCTACTACCACTCTGCCTCCTCTATCTTCTACAGTTCTACTACGACTCCGCCTCCTCTATCTTTTTACAGTTATACTACCACTCCGCTTCCTCTATCTTCTACAGTTCTACTACCACTCCGCCTCCTCTATCTTCTACAGTTCTACTACCACTCCGCCTCCTCCATCTTTTTACAGCTCTACTACCACTCTGCCTCCTCTATCTTCTACAGTTCTACTACCACTCTGCCTCCTCTATCTTTTTACAGTTCTACTACCACTCCGCTCCTCTATCTTCTACAGTTCTACTACCACTCCGCCTCCTATCTTCTACAGTTCTACTACCACTCCGCCTCCTCTATCTTTCTACAGGTCTACTACCACTCCGCCTCCTCTATCTTTGTACAGTTCTACTACCACTCCGCCTCCTCTATCTTTCTACAGTTCTACTACGACTCCGCCTTCTCTATCTTTTTACAGTTCTACTACCACTCCGCCTCCTCTATCTTCTACAGTTCTACTACCACTCCAGCTTCTCTATCTTCTACAGTTCTATACCACTCCAGCTTCTCTATCTTCTACAGTTCTACTACCACTCCGCCTCCTCTATCTTTTTACAGTTCTACTACCACTCTGCCTTCTCTATCTTTTTACAGTTCTACTACCACTCCGCCTCCTCTATCTTCTACAGTTCTACTACCACTCCTCCTTCTCTATCTTCTACAGTTCTACTACCACTCCGCCTCCTCTACCTTTTTACAGTTCTACTACCAATCTGCCTTCTCTATCTTTTTACAGTTCTACTACCACTCTGCCTCCTCTGTCTTTGTACAGTTCTACTACCACTCCGCCTCCTCTACCTTTTTACAGTTCTACTACCAATCTGCCTCCTCTGTCTTTGTACAGTTCTACTACCACTCCGCCTCCTCTATCTTCTACAGTTATACTACCACTCCAGCTTCTCTATCTTCTACAGTTCTACTACCACTCCGTCTCCCCTATCTTCTACAGTTCTACTACCACTCCGCCTCCTCTATCTTTTTACAGTTCTACTACCACTCCGCCTCCTCTATCTTTTTACAGTTCTACTACCACTCTGCCTCCTCTATCTTTTTACAGTTCTACTACCATTCAGCCTCCTCTATCTTTTTACAGTTCTACTACCACTCCGCCTCCTCTGTCTTCTACAGTTCTACTACCACTCCGCCTCCTCTATCTTCTACAGTTCTACTACCACTCCGCCTCCTCTATCTTCTACAGTTCTACTACCACTCCGCCTCCTCTATCTTCTACAGTTCTACTACCACTCCGCCTCCTCCATCTTTTTACAGCTCTACTACCACTCTGCCTCCTCTATCTTCTACAGTTCTACTACCACTCTGCCTCCTCTATCTTTTTACAGTTCTACTACCACTCCGCCTCCTCTATCTTCTACAGTTCTACTACCACTCCGCCTCCTCTATCTTCTACAGTTCTACTACCACTCCGCCTCCTCTATCTTCTACAGTTCTACTACCACTCCGCCTCCTCTATCTTTGTACAGTTCTACTACCACTCCGCCTCCTCTATCTTTCTACAGTTCTACTACGACTCCGCCTTCTCTATCTTTTTACAGTTCTACTACCACTCCGCCTCCTCTATCTTCTACAGTTCTACTACCACTCCAGCTTCTCTATCTTCTACAGTTCTACTACCACTCCAGCTTCTCTATCTTTCTACAGTTCTACTACCACTCCGCCTCCTCTATCTTTTTACAGTTCTACTACCACTCTGCCTTCTCTATCTTTTTACAGTTCTACTACCACTCCGCCTCCTCTATCTTCTACAGTTCTACTACCACTCCTCCTTCTCTATCTTCTACAGTTCTACTACCACTCCGCCTCCTCTACCTTTTTACAGTTCTACTACCAATCTGCCTTCTCTATCTTTTTACAGTTCTACTACCACTCTGCCTCCTCTGTCTTTGTACAGTTCTACTACCACTCCGCCTCCTCTACCTTTTTACAGTTCTACTACCAATCTGCCTCCTCTGTCTTTGTACAGTTCTACTACCACTCCGCCTCCTCTATCTTCTACAGTTATACTACCACTCCAGCTTCTCTATCTTCTACAGTTCTACTACCACTCCTTCTCCCCTATCTTCTACAGTTCTACTACCACTCCGCCTCCTCTATCTTTTTACAGTTCTACTACCACTCCGCCTCCTCTATCTTTTTACAGTTCTACTACCACTCTGCCTCCTCTATCTTTTTACAGTTCTACTACCATTCAGCCTCCTCTATCTTTTTACAGTTCTACTACCACTCCGCCTCCTCTGTCTTCTACAGTTCTACTACCACTCCGCCTCCTCTATCTTTCTACAGTTCTACTACCACTCCGCCTCCTCTATCTTCTACAGTTCTACTACCACTCCGCCTTCTATTAAGTACCACCCGGCCTTCCACTACCGCTCCGCCTCCGCTATAGTAAGTCTATCGTCTCCGACTCATCCAGAGATGCTCTCTAGAGTGAGTTCGCAGATATTTTGTTTCAACTGTCCGGCTCTGCGACCTTCATAAATGTTACATTTCTACGTACCCCCACAATTCCACAGCCTTAACAAAAAATGTTATTAAATAACGGATGCTAGAGTTATCTAAATGTTACTCCTCTTCTCTCTGTTCACGACCCCTCCCAACCTACAACCCCTCCTTTCCCACCCCTCATAAATAAAAATTTAAAAAACTCTAATACATTTACAAGGACAGAATGAACGAAAGCCTTTCTGTAGAAATTTGTCTCATCCAACGAAACATCGAGACTGTTAAAAATATTTATCCTGCTAAACTCTCTCAATTTTTTTTTGTTATCAAGAATGTCAGAAATCTTTCTAACATTTCTAGAAAACTCTGATTTTTTTTTTTAATCTGCTTGTTGTACTTGACTCTCCCTTTGAATTTCCACTTTGCTGTTTGTACAAAGCACATTCAAACCTTTCTCCCTGTGTATATAATGCCAGGCTCCCAGCCTCTGTTTGCCTAGAATTAAAAGTGTTACGTCTTTATGTTATCTGTTATATTGACACAGCACTCTGCCAGTTATTCTCTGTATCAAATAACAGATTTTCCAAGATGGCTGACCGTGCCGTGTGTTGTGACAAAAAAAAGGACAGTTCTAAAGTCTGAAAATATGGCTTTCATTTCCCTGTTACTGTGATAATCTTGCTGGGGGGTGGGGGGGGGGGTGAGAGGTGACTAGAGGAAGGGGGGGGGGGCTGTCTTGTGAGGAAGCCGCTGAGAAAATGTTGAGCTCAGTGTAACAGAGTGGATGTGGACCAGAGAATATATGTGGATTTGCACCAGAGTGTATGTGTGGGTATGGACCATAGTGTATGTGTGGGTATGCACCAGAGTGTATGTTTGGATCTGCACCAGAGTGTATGTTTGGATCTGCACCAGAGTGTATGTTTGGATCTGCACCAGAGTGTACGTGTGGGTATGGACCATAGTGTAATTGTGGGTATGCACCAGAGTTTATGTGTGGGTATGCACCAGAGTGTATGTGTGGATCTGCATCAGAGTGTATGTGTGGATCTGCACCAGAGTGTATGTGGATCTGCATCAGAGTGTATGTGTGGATCTGCACCAGAGTGTATGTGTGGATCTGCATCAGAGTGTATGTGTGGATCTGCACCAGAGTGTATGTGTGGATCTGCACCAGAGTGTATGTGTGGATCTGCATCAGAGTGTATGTGTGGATCTGCACCAGAGTGTATGTGGATCTGCATCAGAGTATATGTGTGGATCTGCACCAGAGTGTATGTGTGGATCTGCACCAGAGTGTATGTGTGGGTAAGCACCAGAGTGTATGTGTGGGTATGCACCAGAGTGTATGTGGGTATGCACCAGAGTGTATGTTTGGGTCTGCACCAGAGTGTATGTGTGGGTATGCACCAGAGTGTATGTGTGGATCTGCATCAGAGTGTATGTGTGGATCTGCACCAGAGTGTATGTGTGGATCTGCACCAGAGTGTATGTGAAGTCCTTGTGCTGTCCCGAGAATTGGAAATATGGATGAAATTCTGCATAATATGTTTCGTGAAAATTATTGTTGGTGTTGTTGGTGAAGTTCTGCAGAATATGTTTAGTTGAAGTTTTGTTGGTGAAGTTCTGCAGAATATGTTTAGTTGAAGTTATTGTGGTGAAGTTCTGCAGAATATGTTTAGTTGAAGTTATTGTTTTGAAGTTCTGCAGAATATATTTAGTTGAAGTTATTGTTGGTGAAATTCTGCAGAATATGTTTAGCTGAAGTTATTGTTGGTGAAGTTCTTCTACAGTCCTACTACCACTCCGCCTTCTATTAAGTACCACCCGGCCTTCCACTACCACTCCGCCTCAGCTATAGTACGTCTATCGTCTCCGACTCATCCAGAGATGATCTCTAGAGTGAGTTCGCTGATATTTTGTTTCAACTGTCCGGCTCTGCGACCTTCATAAATGTTACATTTCTACGTACCCCCACAATTCCACAGCCTTAACAAAAAATGTTATTAAATAACGGATGCTAGAGTTATCTAAATGTTACTCCTCTTCTCTCTGTTCACGACCCCTCCCAACCTACAACCCCTCCTTTCCCACCCCTCATAAATAAAAATTTTAAAAAACTCTAATACATTTACAAGGACAGAATGAACGAAAGCCTTTCTGTAGAAATTTGTCTCATCCAACGAAACATCGAGACTGTCAAAAATATTTATCCTGCTAAACTCTCTCAATTTTTTTTTTTTTTTGTTATCAAGAATGTCAGAAAACTTTATCTTTCTAATATTTCTAGAAAACTCTGATTTTTTTTTTTTAATCTGCTTGTTGTACTTGACTCTCCCTTTGAATTTCCACTTTGCTGTTTGTACAAAGCACATTCAAACCTTTCTCCCTGTGTATATAATGCCAGGCTCCCAGCCTCTGTTTGCCTAGAATTAAAAGTGTTACGTCTTTATGTTATCTGTTATATTGACACAGCACTCTGCCAGTTATTCTCTGTATCAAATAACAGATTTTCCAAGATGGCTGACCGTGCCGTGTGTTGTGACAAAAAAAGACAGTTCTGAAGTCTGAAAATATGGCTTTCATTTCCCTGTTACTGTGATAATCTTGCTGGGGGTGGGGGGGGGGGGTGAGAGGTGACTAGAGGAAGGGGGGGGGGGCTGTCTTGTGAGGAAGCCGCTGAGAAAATGTTGAGCTCAGTGTAACAGAGTGGATGTGGACCAGAGAATATATGTGGATTTGCACCAGAGTGTATGTGTGGGTATGGACCATAGTGTATGTGTGGGTATGCACCAGAGTGTATGTTTGGATCTGCACCAGAGTGTATGTTTGGATCTGCACCAGAGTGTATGTTTGGATCTGCACCAGAGTGTACGTGTGGGTATGGACCATAGTGTAATTGTGGGTATGCACCAGAGTTTATGTGTGGGTATGCACCAGAGTGTATGTGTGGATCTGCATCAGAGTGTATGTGTGGATCTGCACCAGAGTGTATGTGTGGATCTGCATCAGAGTGTATGTGTGGATCTGCACCAGAGTGTATGTGTGGATCTGCATCAGAGTATATGTGTGGATCTGCACCAGAGTGTATGTGTGGATCTGCACCAGAGTGTATGTGTGGATCTGCATCAGAGTGTATGTGTGGATCTGCACCAGAGTGTATGTGTGGATCTGCATCAGAGTATATGTGTGGATCTGCACCAGAGTGTATGTGTGGATCTGCACCAGAGTGTATGTGTGAGTAAGCACCAGAGTGTATGTGTGGGTATGCACCAGAGTGTATGTGGGTATGCACCAGAGTGTATGTTTGGATCTGCACCAGAGTGTATGTGTGAGTATGCACCAGAGTGTATGTGTGGATCTGCATCAGAGTGTATGTGTGGATCTGCACCAGAGTGTATGTGTGGATCTGCACCAGAGTGTATGTGAAGTCCTTGTGTTGTCCCGAGAATTGGAAATATGGATGAAATTCTGCATAATATGTTTCGTGAAAATTATTGTTGGTGTTGTTGGTGAAGTTCTGCAGAATATGTTTAGTTGAAGTTATTGTTGGTGAAGTTCTGCAGAATATGTTTAGTTGAAGTTATTGTTGGTGAAGTTCTGCAGAATATGTTTAGTTGAAGTTATTGAAGTTCTGCAGAATATGTTTAGTTGAAGTTATTGTTGGTGAAGTTCTGCAGAATGTGTTTCGTGGGAATTGTTTGTTGGTGAAGTTCTGCAGAATATGTTTAGTTGAAGTTATTGTTGGAATGCACATCGCTAGAGAGGAACGTGTGAAAGGACTGCCATGTGGTAAGCGTAGCTAGCCAGCAATCCTGTCATGTCGCCATCTTCTTTATGACCACATACATTAAATAAACATCATGCGGACTCGTCACGTCGGACCTGTAAAGCAGGATACTCAAGTGATGATTCATTCTACTGCTCTTTTGTGTGTAGAATGTAAACTGTAGATGTATTGCTATTCATTTCTGTGTATACTTCCACTACTGTCCACTGGAATAATGTTCTTTCTTACATTACTATTCTACGTTGTTCTGCGTCTGTTTTGTTATTCACTTCACAGACTTACTTGCTCCCAGGTTCATTCTCTCTCAGTGGAAATAGTAATATAGAAACAGCAACTTTTACAGTTGAAATGATTTTAATGATGCAC
Organism: Achatina immaculata; assembly: GCA_009760885.1. Lineage (NCBI taxonomy): Eukaryota > Metazoa > Mollusca > Gastropoda > Stylommatophora > Achatinidae > Lissachatina > Lissachatina immaculata. The sequence continues at coordinate 7,222,061 of CM019700.1, forward strand.
GGGGTGACGATGAGTCGATGAGCGATATGACGAGAACGACAAAGGCATCAACAGAATCCATGGACACAAGACTGGACATCTCCACGATATATGTTCCCGGCAGACTACTGTCGCCATAAGAACAACCTAATACACTCTATTCTACATCTATTTCACTAAACAAGGTAGATAGAGGTGTATGGTGCAGTTTTACAAAGTGAGAGAGGGAGTGAGTAAACTAAACAACAACATTTCTAACAGCCTAATCTACATCTATCTCAGACGATACACAAAACACAACTGTCCCTCAGTCATATGATTTCTCTCTCACCTGACCTCTTTCCTGTCATTCCCCAACCGTGACCCTCGTGCATTCCGAGACAAAGCAGATGGACTCTACTCACAAACAGCTGATTGCTTTAGAAGATAACTCATTTTATAAAAATATTCCAATTCTCAGATGAGTTATCTATCTTACATCCTAACATTCAGTATACTGCTATACTTGCCCGGTCACCTGTGTACTGTTATGTGCCAAAACAAGAATCTGGAATGAATCTAAAAATCTGAACTCCGCGTGCAACTAACTGAGAGCAAATGAGAGCATTTCAGAGAAATTCAGAGAAAATTTAGAGACAGAAATTTCAAAAATTCAAAATAAAGCAACATACAGATTTAGTAAGGCTAACATACGAGCTTTTAATTGCTGGCATATGAACACATCAACAGATGGGTTTAGTTGGTGGCTTCAGGGAGACCAGTGTTGGCAGAGTTGGGAACAATTACAACGGATGTTGTACGCAACTTGTCGACAGAAGCTGCTTCGAATGTACTATAGCTGTCCTGGCGTTGTTGTTGATATGGACTCACACTTGTGCATTACTCCCTCAGGAAACGGTAATCGCTGTGCACGGCACATGTTGAGTTTCAGTGCCACTACCTGTAGTACGGCTTGTTCTTACCTGGTACAGTGTGTGCTTGCTTTGTGTTCTACGAGATATAGAGAGCTCCAGCGTGTGCTTGCCTTGTGTTCTACGAGATATAGAGAGCTCCACTGGGCGTGCTTGCCTTGTGTTCTACGAGATATAGAGAGCTCCACTGGGCGTGCTTGCCTTGTATTCTACGAGATATAGAGAGCTCCAGTGTGTGCTTGCCCTGTGTTCTACGAGATATAGAGAGCTCCAGTGTGTGCTTGCCTTGTGTTCTACGAGATATAGAGAGCTCCATCGTGTGCTTGCCTTGTGTTCTACGAGATATAGAGAGCTCCAGTGTGTGCTTTTACTGGGGTTGGTGTTGTAGCTAAGCTGACTTATACCTGCTACAACCTGTTCCTGATTGTGCATATCCTGAGGTGTTAACTGTGTGGTAGACTTGGTCTGCTCTCAGTTGTGGTTCCAGAGGATGCTTGTGTGGTAGCCTTGGTCTGCTCTCAGTTGTGGTTCCAGAGGATGCTTGTGTGGTAGCCTTGGTCTGCTCTCAGTTGTGGTTCCAGAGGATGCTTGTGTGGTAGCCTTGGTCTGCTCTCAGTTGTGGTTCCAGAGGATGCTTGTGTGGTATGTATCATGTTTATGACCACATACATTAAATAAACATCATGCCGACTCGTCACGTCGGACTTATAAAGCAGGATACTCAAGTGATGATTCATTCTACCGCTCTTCTGTGTGTAGAATGTAAACTGTAGATCTATTGCTATTCATTTCTGTGTATATTTCCACTACTGTCCACTGGAATAATGTTCTTTCTTACATTACTATTCTACGTTGTTTTGCGTCTGTTTTGTTACTCACTTCACAGACTTACTTGCTCCCAGGTTCATTCTCTCTCACTGGAAATAGTAATACAGAAACAGCAACTTTTACAATTGAAATGATTTTAATGATGCACGGGGTGACGATGAGTCGATGAGCGATATGACGAGAACGACAAAGGCATCAGCAGAATCCATGGACACAAGACTGGACATCTCCACGATATATGTTCCCGGTAGACTACTGTCGCCATCAGAACAACCTAATACACTCTATTCTACATCTATTTCACTAAACAAGGTAGATAGAGGTGTATGGTGCAGTTTTACAAAGTGAGGAAGGGAGTGAGTAAACTAAACAACAACATTTCTAACAGCCTAATCTACGTCTATCTCAGACGATACACAAAACACAACTGTCCCTCAGTCATATGATTTCTCTCTCACCTGACCTTTTTCCTGTCATTCCCCAACCGTGACTCTCGTGCATTCCGAGACAAAGCAGATGGACTCTACTCACAAACAGCTTATTACTTTAGAAGATAACTCATTTTATACAAATATTCCAATTCTCAGATGAGTTATCTATCTTACATCCTAACATTCAGTATACTGATATACTTGCCCGGTCACCTGTGTACTGTTATGTGCCAAATCAAGAATCTGGAATGAATCTAAAAATCTGAACTCATCGTGCAACTAACTGAAAGCCAATGAGAGCACTTCAGAGAAATTCAGAGAAAATTTAGAGACAGAAATTTCACAAATTCAAAATAAAGCAACATACAGATTTAGTAAGGCTAACATACGAGCTTTTAATTGCTGGCATATGAACACATCAACAGTTGGTGGCTTCAGGGAGACCAGTGTTGGCAGAGTTGGGAACAATTACAACGGATGTTGTACGCAACTTGTCGACAGAAGCTGCTTCGAATGTACTATAGCTGTCCTGGCGTTGCTGTTGATATGGACTCACACTTGTGCATTACTCCCTCAAGAAACGGTAATCGCTGTGCACGGCACATGTTGCGTTTCAGTGCCACTACCTGTAGTACGGCTTGTTCTTACCTGGTACAGTGTGTGCTTGCTTTGTGTTCTACGAGATATAGAGAGCTCCAGCGTGTGCTTGCCTTTGTTCTACGAGATATAGAGAGCTCCACTGGGCGTGCTTGCCTTGTGTTCTACGAGATATAGAGAGCTCCACTGGGCGTGCTTGCCTTGTATTCTACGAGATATAGAGAGCTCCAGTGTGTGCTTGCCCTGTGTTCTACGAGATATAGAGAGCTCCAGTGTGTGCTTGCCTTGTGTTCTACGAGATATAGAGAGCTCCAGCGTGTGCTTGCCTTGTGTTCTACGAGATATAGAGAGCTCCAGTGTGTGCTTTTACTGGGGTTGGTGTTGTAGCTAAGCTGACTTATACCTGCTACAACCTGTTCCTGATTGTGCATATCCTGAGGTGTTAACTGTGTGGTAGACTTGGTCTGCTCTCAGTTGTGGTGGTAGCCTTGGTCTGCTCTTACCTGTGGTTCCAGAGGATGCTTGTGTGGTAGCCGTGGTCTGCTTTCAGCTTTGGTTCCAGAGGATGCTTGTGTGGTAGCCTTGGTCTGCTCTCAGCTTTGGTTCCAGAGGATGCTTGTGTGGTAGACTTGGTCTGCTCTCAGTTTTGGTTCCAGAGGATGCTTGTGTGGTATGTATCATGTTTCCGAGCAGTTCCTGAAACTCGTTTCTATGTGAGTTGGAAAGCTACCGCCGCTGTAGCTCTTTCTCGTGACGGACATTTTGTTGACATGTCCGTTTAGGACTGCAGGACTGTGCATTAGTACATTAGTGTTACTATCATGACTTGTGAGGACGACCAGGGCGAAGATGGCTGCAGGACTGTGCATTAGTACATTAGTATTACTATCATGACTTGTGAGGACGACCAGGGCGAAGATGGCTGCAAGACATCGTTGATAATCAACAGCAGGCCATCTTGCTTACGACCGAGAGGCCTACAGGAGTGCTGTTAGGGCGGCCAAGTTCCGCAAGGGACATGCAAGTGACTGACATTATGGCTGTTTATGATCTGTGCCCTAGTACTTGTGTGCTTTGTATAAGGTACATGACTTTATTTGTTGTTGCGTATGGTAAGGAGATAATTTTGTTCCAGTGTGTAGTTACTTTACAATGTAGAGTTGGCGGTTTCTTTGTATGTGTGTGCGTGCAAGCTGTGTTTAAATTATTGTTTTGATGACTTCCTGTGTGTTACCTGTGTTAGTGGAGATTTTGGTCTTATAATTAGATTGGTTGCTTGACCAGCTGAAAGGTATACACACACACCATACACACACACCCACCCACACACACACACTCTATTCCTAATCTTCTCTCTCCAGTTGGTGACACCAATTTCTTTTATATCCTCTTCTATGTTGTCTTTCCATCTCTGTCTTGGTCTACTCCTTGGTCTTCTTTCCCTCAACTCTTGTGCATATATAATTTTCGTTCGTCTGTTGTCTTCCATTCTTTCTACATGCACGTATATATATATATATATATATATATATATGTTTGTGTGTATGTATTTCACCTGGTCAAGCAACCAATTTAATCATAAGATTATATATATATATATATATATATATATATATATATATATATATGATGTCATTGTATTAAAGACGAGTAGTCTGGCTATTCTGGTTAGCCGCTGTACATATTCTGGTGCCATTTCTTACACGTTTTCAGGGATATGGGTACCTGGTATGTTGTAGTGCTCATATGAGCTTTAGTATGACTAACATACGACCTTTTCATTGATGCCATTTGAGCACCCAAACAGACAGTTTTAGGTTAATTTGGGGAGGGTAGAGAGAGTGAAAGAAGGCGCAAATGAATAACATTGTGGTTAGCGAACAGCAACTGACTGTTTGTATCCGAGTTAGAGAATCATATATGACTGCTTGTATCCGAGTTAGAGAATCATATATAACTGCTTGTATCCGAGTTAGAGAATCATATATGACTGCTTGTATCCGAGTTAGAGAATCATATATAACTGCTTGTATCCGAGTTAGAGAATCATATATAACTGCTTGTATCCGAGTTAGAGAATCATATATAACTGCTTGTATCCGAGTTAGAGAATCATATATGACTGTTTGTATCCGAGTTAGAGAATCATATATAACTGTTTGTATCCGAGTTAGAGAATCATATATGACTGCTTGTATCCGAGTTAGAGAATCATATATGACTATTTGTATCCGAGTTAGAGAATCATATATGACTGCTTGTATCCGAGTTAGAGAATCATATATAACTGCTTGTATCCGAGTTAGAGAATCATATATGACTGCTTGTATCCGAGTTAGGGAATCATAAATGACTGCTTGTGTCAGAGTTGTAGAATAATAGATGACTGCTTGTGTCAGGGTTATACAACCATAGCCAACAAAGTTTTGCTTCTACGTTAACGTGATGCCATAGAAGAAAGCCAACAGCCAGTCTCAGATATAAAGGATCAAAATGACAAGAAAACCTGGTTTTAAAGACAGCAGATGCCAAAAATTGCTGTTATCAGAAACTATTTGTGAACCAATATCATCATGTGCCTTTTTCGAAACGAATGTTGGCAGTAAAGAGTCTCTAGCTTCCTCGCTCTGTTGGCTTGATGGTGCATTCAACCAGGCGTGTCCTCCCCATTCTCGTCTTGGTTCTGAACCATACGCAGCAGAAATGATGTCCTTTTGTGAATGAACACTGAAAAAAAATCACTAATAAAAACATAGCGTACCTGGAAGCAGTACCTACCCTCAACTGTACACGTAGACGAACTGAAAACTGTCAGTTATCTTGAATGACAGTTTGAAAACCATTGTCCCTCCCTCTCCTCCCCCCCCCCCCCCCCCCCACTCCTTGTTTTTTTTTTTTTTATCTCTTACTGCGTTTTTGTAAAACTAGCTTTGCTACATTTTGTAGCGATATTTCCGAGACACACAATCGTCAGTTTCAGTTTTACAATCTCCGTCATTAACAAAAACGGAAGACTAAACGATGTCGATTAGTAACACTATCCACGGGCCGATTACATCGTAATAATACCACGTGATGGCGCTAACAATATTTTTTAACATTTCTCTTGTCTGTTTATAGCTGTTTTTTTTTTAACTGATGGTTATCTGTTGCTGTAGCAAACGGCTTGCAGTAAGAAAAAAATCAGCTTTAGTAATGGCCGAAAGAGAAAACAAACAGTGCGACCAGTTCTGGTTATTTTAAATTAATGAGGGAAAGCTGGGAGAGATACACACACACACACACAGAGAGAGAGAGAGAGAGAGAGAGAGAGCTTGGAAAATACAATTGTGGCAGATACTGTTTGTAGAAAACTCCATTACATCCGCCTCGACTTCAGTCGTCAGCGTATTGGCAATAGAACGGTCTACTACAATAGAACAATCTACAACAATAGAACAATCTAGTGTTAAAATGGAGTTGAATAATAGAAAAAAAGAACGGCACTTAAGTAAAGGCCAGACAGCCAGGATAAACAACTGGAAATAGCCCAGGTAAAGAAATGTTGAAACATTACTGTGTACTTTAACCTGTCTAAGGTAAGCTCGCTTTACCTCTGGCCTAATGGCACCTGATGTCACAAATTCGTGTCCGACACTTTCAGATCTTTATACAAGGGGTGACTGATAAGTTTCTCGGCATAAGGTACAACGGATTGTTTATGGACAACTTTTTTGGGTTATTTCTCAGTATAGTCCCCTTGCAAGTTTATGCACATAGTCCAGCGATCCTGGAGCATACGGATCCTTTCTTTGTAAAAGTCAGCATCTTGTGCCAGTAGAAAGTGGTGTCTACAGCATGAATGACGTCATCATCTGAAGCAAATTTGCGACCACTGAGCTCCTTTTTTAGTTTGGTAAACAGGCAATAGCCCGAAGGGGCCAAATCTGGGGAATAAGGAGGATGTTCAAGAAGCTGGAAGTCGCATTCATGATTGGCAGCCAATGCCACCGCCGACTTGTGAACTGGAGCATTGCCTTGCTGAAAGATGACTCCTCTCGTCAATTTCCCTCGACGCTTTTCTTTCAGTTTGACCCATAGTTGCTTCACAAGATTATCGTAATAGGCCCTGGTGACCGTTCTGCTTTTTTGAAGATAGTCTACCAATAGCACACCTTCTGAATCCTAAAAGATGGAAGCCGTCACTTTGCCTGCAGACAGAACCACCCTTGCTTTCTTTGGAGGTGGGGATCCATGATGTTTCCACTACTTTGACTGTTCTTTAGTTTCTGGTTGAAAAAGATGAATCCAAATTTATCTATAGTCACAAATTGCTAAAGAAGCTTTTCAGGATATGCAGAAAAATGACCAAGATTGTCTCTTGACATGTTGAGACGCTGTCGTTAGTGATCAGCTCCAAGTAGTTTTGGGACCCATCGAGCAGAGACCTTTGTCATTTAAGATCATTGTGAATAATGGCATGAACACGTTCCTCGGAGATGCCCAACTCAGTAGCAATGTACCCCTCAGTGTGCAGTACAGTGATAGAGCACAATACAGTGACAAAGCACAGTACAGTGACAGAGCACAGAAAATTGACAGAGCATAGTACAGTGATAGAGCGCAGTACAGTGATAGAGCATAGTACAGTGATAGAGCGCAGTACAGTGATAGAGCATAGTACAGTGACAGAGCACAGAAAATTGACAGAGCATAGTACAGTGATAGAGCGCAGTACAGTGATAGAGCATAGTACAGTGATAGAGCGCAGTACAGTGATAGAGCATAGTACAGTGATAGAGCATAGTACAGTGATAGAGCATAGTACAGTGATAGAGCACAGAAAAGTGACAGAGCATAGTACAGTGATGGAGCACAGAAAATTGACAGAGCATAGTACAGTGATAGAGCGCAGAAAAGTGACAGAGCATAGTACAGTGATAGAGCACAGAAAAGTGACAGAGCATAGTACAGTGATAGAGCGCAGAAAATTGACAGAGCATAGTACAGTGATAGAGCGCAGAAAATTGACAGAGCATAGTACAGTGACAGAGCACAGAAAATTGACAGAGCATAGTACAGTGATAGAGCGCAGTACAGTGATAGAGCATAGTACAGTGACAGAGCACAGAAAAGTGACAGAGCATAGTACAGTGATAGAGCATAGTACAGTGATAGAGCATAGTACATTGACAGAGCACAGAAAAGTGACAGAGCATAGTACAGTGATAGAGCATAATACATTGAAAGAGCACAGAAAAGTGACAGAGCATAGTACAGTGATAGAGCATAGTACATTGACAGAGCACAGAAAAGTGACAGAGCATAGTACAGTGATAGAGTGCAGTACAGTGATAGAGCATAGTACATTGACAGAGCACAGAAAAGTGACAGAGCATAGTACAGTGATAGAGCACAGTACAGTGAATGAGCATATTACAGTGACAGAACACAGTAAAGTGATGAGTACAATAACGGATAGAACACAGTCAAGGATAAAGCGTTATATGGTATCCTTGAAAATTCACAATTCAAAAAGAAAGAATGAAAGAAAGGAAGAAAGAATGAAAGGCCCGATGGAAGAAAAAAAATGTCTAGGATGGATTTTTTTTTATAATAACGTATAGAAAATTAATTTACCGCTGGGCGCAAAGCGTGTATGCTTGGCAAAATACATCTCCATTTCTTTTTGCTTCTTTCCTCCTTATCTTGTGTCTCTCATTCTCTGAGATATTTCGTATCTCTGAGAGAAAATTACCAGATTTCCCCCTGGTCTTTTTGTTGGCCTTATTTCTTATTAATCGCCCACAGCGGAAGACTGCCCGGGTCGAATCCACGAACACAATATTGAAAATTCCACAAGTTAGATGGGATTTTTTTCCCTCCATATCAAAACTGCTTGCGTTCTTCATATCCACAACTCTCAGAATCTGTTCTGTTATTAGATTCTAAAACATAATAATTACTCAAACCGGAATGACATTTGTCGCCTAATTGTCAATGCTTTACTCTAAATTACGTTATATATATATATATATATATATATATATATATATAACATATATATAACATTATATATATATATATATATATAGGATCAGAATTGTAAAAGCAGCATTGATCTTCAAGAATCTTGAGAACATATGGAATTCAAAAATTATAAGCACAAAAACCAAGTTAAGACTATTCAATTCAAATGTAATATCCACCCTCAATTATGCATGCGAAAGCTGGAAAACAACTAAAGAAATGGAAAAGAAATTAGACTCTTTTGAAAACAAATGCCTAAGGAAAATACTCGGCATCAAGTGGAATGAATTCAAGAACAATGCAGAGATAAGACAGATGACTGAACAACAACCAGTCTCATGGGTGATTAGGAAAAGGAGATGGACATATGTTGGTCACTTAATGAGAAGAAATGATCAGAGAATCCCAAAACAAGCTATCAAGTGGAACACAACAAACCGAAGAAAAAGAGGCAGACCGCGTGAAACTCTGAAGAGGACATTGTTAAGAGAGGCCAAATTAATAGGAATAAAATATCTTGATTCGGTTGAAAAGCTCGCCGAAAACAGGAAAAATTGGCGAACTGCTTTTCGAGCCCTATGTGACGTTTAACGGCACGGGAAGGATATAAGATATAAGATATACTCTCCTTTACTGCTATATAAGATATACTCTCCTATACTTCTCCCTTACATCCTTCCCGTTCTGTTAAACGTCACATAGGGCTCGCAAGGTAGTTCGCCAAGTTTTCCTGTTTTCGGCGAGCTTTTCAACCGAATCAAGATATTTTATTCCTATTAATGTGGCCTCTCTTAACAATGTTCTCTTTAGAGTTTCAAATGGTCGACCTCTTTTTCTTCGGTTTGTTGTGTTCCACTTGATAGCTTGTTTCCTTGTGTCTTCTCATCACGTGACTGCTATATGTCCATTTCCTATTTGAAATCACACATGAGACAGGTTATTGCTCGCTCATATGTCTTATCTCTGCGTTGTTCTTGAATTCACTATATTTTATACCGAGTATTTTACGTAGGCATTTCCTTTCAAAAGGATGCTGAAGAATCTCTCCTAAAACAGTGGATATCAGGTGTGGACTTTTACTTTTTCCTAAAACAGTGGATATCAGATGTGGACTTTTACTTTTGCCTACAACAGTGAATATCAGGTGTGGACTTTTACTTTTTCCTAAAACAGTGAATATCAGATGTGGACTTTTTACTTTTTTGTAAACACTGGATATCAGGTGTCGACTTTTACTTTTGTCTACAACAGTGAATATCAGGTGTGGACTTTTACTTTTTCCTAAAACTGTGAATATCAGATGTGGACTTTTTACTTTTTCCTAAAACAGTGGATATCAGGTGTGGACTTTTACTTTTTCCTAAAACAATGAATATGAGACGTAGAGTTTTACTTTTTCCTAAAACAGTGGATATCAGGTGTGGACTTTTACTTTTTCCTAAAACAATGAATATGAGACGTAGAGTTTTACTTTTTCCTAAAACAGTGGATATCAGGTGTGGACTTTTACTTTTTCCTAAAGCACTGGATATCAGGTGTGGACTTTTACTTTTTCCTAAAACAATGAATATGAGACGTAGAGTTTTACTTTTTCCTAAAACAGTGGATATCAGGTGTGGACTTTTACTTTTTCCTAAAACAGTGGATATCAGGTGTGGACTTTTACTTTTTCCTAAAACAGTGGATATCAGGTGTGGACTTTTAATTTTTCCTAAAACACTGGATATCAGGTGTGGACTTTTACTTTTTCCTAAAACAGTGGATATCAGGTGTGGACTTTTAATTTTTCCTAAAACAGTGGATATCAGGTGTGGACTTTTACTTTTTCCTAAAACAGTGGATATCAGGTGTTGACTTTTACTTTTTTCCTAAAACACTGGATATCAGGTGTGGACTTTTACTTTTTCCTAAAACAGTGGATATCAGGTGTGGACTTTTAATTTTTCCTAAAACAGTGGATATCAGGTGTGGACTTTTAATTTTTCCTAAAACAGTGGATATCAGGTGTGGACTTTTACTTTTTCCTAAAACAGTGGATATCAGGTGTTGACTTTTACTTTTTTCCTAAAACAGTGGATATCAGGTGTGGACTTTTACTTTTTCCTAAAACAGTGGATATCAGGTGTGGACTTTTAATTTTTCCTAAAACAGTGGATATCAGGTGTGGACTTTTAATTTTTCCTAAAACAGTGGATATCAGGTGTGGACTTTTAATTTTTCCTAAAACAGTGGATATCAGGTGTGGACTTTTAATTTTTCCTAAAACAGTGGATATCAGGTGTGGACTTTTAATTTTTCCTAAAACAGTGGATATCAGGTGTGGACTTTTAATTTTTCCTAAAACAGAAATAAACCTGGACCGTCGTGCGGTTCGAACCAAAGTTCCCTCAGTGAGACCCTGGGTGTTCAGAGCTCACAGCCACGTCCTAGATAGAAAATAAACATATCAGTTTAAAACTGTCATAAAAACTTCTAAGGTCATCTTAATGCACCAGCGAGTATCAGGTTCTGAAATTGATACATTTCCATTAGTTTTCAGGAAACTGGACTTTGAACCACGGCCTTCTACATTACTATTTAGTCTTTGAGAGCATATTAGCTACTTTCTCTCCCTCTCTCTCTCTCTCTCTCATGCCTCCATGAATTATAAAACTTAAAAGTTATCTTAAGCTGCTCTTACAGACACCGAATACAATTAGTTTTCTGAATAGTCCCGAAAATTTTGTTTAGTAGATAGTCATTTATAATGTATATAGTTATTTCTGTACTGAGTGAATGTGTAAGAGCGAAACGTAAATGTTATATTTTATTTTATGTCTCTCAGCTTCAATGTTAGTTATGTTTGTTATATGAACAGCATATTTGTAGAATGTCTGGAATAGAGTGAAAGATGTATGATAAAGGGCAGAATGTCAGACGGGCCTGCGTGCCCAATTCTTAACCCTTTTGAAATAAAGATCAATCAATCAATCTCTCTCTGGACGGATCTTGAATTCAGGTCATTCAGTTTACAACATTTCTGTCGACTGTTGGAAGAAGTTTATATAACATGATCGTCGACTATTGAGAGACGTTAATACAACA